>JACGAQ010002091.1:0-46401 GCA_014119065.1 Orius insidiosus | reverse complement strand
AAAATCATTTTATTTAAATGCTACATTTTTATAAAATGTGTGATAATTCTTTGGTCAATGCCGTCGGTTAGTCAAGTATTATTTTCTATCTGCTGATGCAGAGGTTTACTTGTTAAGGCTTTTCCTCCGGAGAATTGGTGCCCCAAAATTCCAACGGCCCTATGGGTTTTCTATGAGTTTAGGAAGCAGAGTTTTGTATAGTTTTCATTCGAAAAATCTCATGGCTTTTGTTTATAACCTGACCATCTACGAATGTAACCTTCCACCCAAATTCGTCAAAATTTACATTTTCTTGAAAAAGCCTTATTGTTTGGGGAATGAAACGAAAAAGTTCTGTTTTTATCTTATAGACAATTATCATACCTATGTAGGCACAAAAATCAATAAATCTTAAAAACCAAAAACGCCCTAGATTTATCCATAACATACTCAAGAAAAGAATTATCATACATTTATAGCTTTCAAATTAAAATGTTTTCTAACTTAGTATAGTTTTCGTTTTGTTCGTAAGAGTTAAGTGGGAAAATCGCCTGATATATTCTCAGTAAATCTGAAATCTATTTTTAAAAGAACCTTCCGTTTATCCCATGTCAAATGGGTCTTTTCCCAAGATTTTTCAACATTACATTTCATTACATTTTGCCTGTATTCCGAATTTATATTCCGACTAATTCTTAGTGTTTAGGAGGCGGGGGAGGAAAATTGAAAACTAATTCTTTGTATTTTCTTAAAGGGAATTGTTTATAACCTTCAGCTTTGTTACCTTTCTCAAAAAATTTAAAATATTATATCATGAATAACTTTAATTAGGTAATTCGATAAATAACAAAAGGGAATTCAAGAACAAGTTGCCTTAGACACAAAAATCGAACGAAAGTCATGAAAAACGAAAATTGAACGAAAGTCATGAGAAATGAAAATTGAAAGAAAGTCTCGAAAATCGACGAATAATAATAATTCGGTTATTTTTAAAGGCTTTTCGTTGTTCTGAGTTCAGGATACTACATTCGTTGAATGGGTGATGTCTTTTATAAAAAAAAAAAGTAGCCAAAGACTGGTCTTCAAATTTATAACCAAGCCAGAAGCTACCTCCTTTTTTTTTTTTTTTTTTTTTTTTAATTTTTTTTTTAATTTTATTCTTACAAATTAATATATACAAAATAATACAAAAATTTTTAAAAAATCCCTCGTGGGTCGTCGTTTCTTCTTTCATGGTTGCGGTCGTCTATCTTTCTTCCCTTATTCGGTGATGTCCTGCTCGATGTTGATGACTCCGCTAATGTAGCTTGGTAATGTTGTTTTTGTTATTTTCCTGGGACATTCCTTTCGATTTCCTTATCTGCCTGGTCTCCTCTCCGTCATTTGAATTTTCCGCACTAACTCTGGGTCTCCCTGCACCACATTCTCCCACTCCGGGGAGACGTTTCGGACTTGCCGTAATGTGGAAGCAGGGACTCCTCTTAAAATATGTGATGCCATCTCTGGCGGGAGGTCTCTGATGAAGTCCCTTCGACGTTGTTCGTTTTGGCGTCTGTCGTTTTCCATGGTTAGCGCAAGACTGAGTTGACTGGGAGGAAGGTAATGTTAGGGTCTTCGGCTTCCAATCTTACAGCGCCCTCTGGATCGAAAAATTTACCTTTGTTCCCCAAAATTTTCTTTCACCAAGTTGTCTGACTAAATGCTCGCTTGCGAATCTCATATAACCTTCCTAAGCATTCAATAACTTTTTTATTTTTTTTTTTAGATCTAAAACGTTACAAATGCAACAATTGCGATTTAAGGTACGCCAAAAAGAGCACTCTCACAAGACACGTGAGGTACGAATGCGGCCTCGAACCGACCTTTTTCTGCAATCTCTGCCCTTTCAAGTTTAAACACCGGAGCAGCCTTAACCGCCACATCATTTTACGCCACCATCATTAATTTTTCCGCCAAAAAAATAATAAGCTTTGTTTCAGGAGTTAAAATGTAGATTTTTCAGGTTTTCGGCAATGTAAAATCTACATCTCATATCATTCACGGCAGAGGAAAAAAATACTCAAAACAGATTCGGATTCTGTAATTTTTGGTGATACCTGTGCTTAGAGACATTTTGAATTTTTAATTAAGAAAATTTTCCGAAAATTTTCCTTTTCCGGCCGGAAAAATTATAATTTTGCTGCCTACAGCTATTCAAAATGTTGTAACATAAATAAATCACTTTTCAAAATTAAAATCGGATGATATTTGACAGAGCTAGAGGGGCCTAAAATTTGAACTTCTCTCTCTCTCTAATGTTATCTTCCCTCTCTGTCGGATGCCTAGTTCCACTATCCCCTTAAGAAAATACAAGAACTAGTTTTCAATTTTCCTCCCCCGCCTCCTAAACACTAAGAATTAGCCGGAATATAAATCCGGAAAACTTTGGCAAAATGTAATGATGAAAATTCTGGGAAAAGACCCATTTGACACGGGATAACCGGAAGGTTCTTTTAAAGAATAGATTTCAATTTTACTGGGAATATATCTGGCGATTTGCCCACTTTACTCATGAGAACAAAAAGATAGCCAAGTTAAAATCATTTTATTTAGAATGCTACATTTTTATAAAATGTGTGATAATTCTTTGGTCAATGCCGTCGGTTAGTCAAGTATATTATTTTCTATCTGCTGATGCAGAGGTTTACTTGTTAAGGCTTTTCCTCCGGAGAATTGGTGCCCCAAAATTCCAACGGCCCTATGGGTTTTCTATGAGTTTAGGAAGCAGAGTTTTGTATAGTTTTCATTCGAAAAATCTCATGGCTTTTGTTTATAACCTGACCATCTACGAATGTAACCTTCCACCCAAAATTCGTCAAAATTTACATTTTCTTGAAAAGCCTTATTGTTTGGGGAATGAAACGAAAAAGTTCTGTTTTTATCTTATAGACAATTATCATACCTATGTAGGCACAAAAATCAATAAATCTTAAAAACCAAAAACGCCCTAGATTTATCCATAACATACTCAAGAAAAGAATTATCATACATTTATAGCTTTCAAATTAAATGTTTTCTAACTTAGTATAGTTTTCGTTTTGTTCGTAAGAGTTAAGTGGGAAAATCGCCTGATATTCTCAGTAAATCTGAAATCTATTTTTAAAAGAACCTTCCGTTTATCCCATGTCAAATGGGTCTTTTCCCAAGATTTTTCAACATTACATTTCATTACATTTTGCCTGTATTCCGAATTTATATTCCGACTAATTCTTAGTGTTTAGGAGGCGGGGGAGGAAAATTGAAAACTAATTCTTTGTATTTTCTTAAAGGGAATTGTTTATAACCTTCAGCTTTGTTACCTTTCTCAAAAAATTTAAAATATTATATCATGAATAACTTTAATTAGGTAATTCGATAAATAACAAAAGGGAATTCAAGAACAAGTTGCCTTAGACACAAAAATCGAACGAAAGTCATGAAAAACGAAAATTGAACGAAAGTCATGAGAAATGAAAATTGAAAGAAAGTCTCGAAAATCGACGAATAATAATAATTCGGTTATTTTTAAAGGCTTTTCGTTGTTCTGAGTTCAGGATACTACATTCGTTGAATGGGTGATGTCTTTTATAAAAAAAAAAGTAGCCAAAGACTGGTCTTCAAATTTATAACCAAGCCAGAAGCTACCTCCTTTTTTTTTTTTTTTTTTTTTTAATTTTTTTTTTAATTTTATTCTTACAAATTAATAATATATACAAAAATAATACAAAAATTTTTAAAAAATCCCTCGTGGGTCGTCGTTTCTTCTTTCATGGTTGCGGTCGTCTATCTTTCTTCCCTTATTCGGTGATGTCCTGCTCGATGTTGATGACTCCGCTAATGTAGCTTGGTAATGTTGTTTTTGTTATTTTCCTGGGACATTCCTTTCGATTTCCTTATCTGCCTGGTCTCCTCTCCGTCATTTGAATTTTCCGCACTAACTCTGGGTCTCCCTGCACCACATTCTCCCACTCCGGGGAGACGTTTCGGACTTGCCGTAATGTGGAAGCAGGGACTCCTCTTAAAATATGTGATGCCATCTCTGGCGGGAGGTCTCTGATGAAGTCCCTTCGACGTTGTTCGTTTTGGCGTCTGTCGTTTTCCATGGTTAGCGCAAGACTGAGTTGACTGGGAGGAAGGTAATGTTAGGGTCTTCGGCTTCCAATCTTACAGCGCCCTCTGGATCGAAAAATTTACCTTTGTTCCCCAAAATTTTCTTTCACCAAGTTGTCTGACTAAATGCTCGCTTGCGAATCTCATATAACCTTCCTAAGCATTCAATAACTTTTTTATTTTTTTTTTTTTAGATCTAAAACGTTACAAATGCAACAATTGCGATTTAAGGTACGCCAAAAAGAGCACTCTCACAAGACACGTGAGGTACGAATGCGGCCTCGAACCGACCTTTTTCTGCAATCTCTGCCCTTTCAAGTTAAACACCGGAGCAGCCTTAACCGCCACATCATTTTACGCCACCATCATTAATTTTTCCGCCAAAAAATAATAAGCTTTGTTTCAGGAGTTTGAAACTCCTGGAGCATGCGCAGAAGGATCTGCACGTCCAATGGACGATGGACAAACGATTTGAACGACGTCAAATATGACATAGAAATCCGTTAGCGCATGCTCAGGAGTTTCAATCAGTTTAAAGCTCCTATTAATGTTCGTAATCAGTTTTGTTTTATTTTTAAGATACAAAAGATGTTTATTTGTTATTGTAAATTTTCAAACGCTTTATTAAAAATGTATTTTTTTAAAGGAAAAATATATTATTTGATAATTTATTTATTATTCTTACAGTTGTTCTCTAATTAGTATATTAACTTCCTTAAAGAAGTTATTGTGATACCTCCACGTCGGGGTTTTGGGGGGGTCCCAGACCCCGTAGGGTAAATTAACTTTGTCTGTGGTGCCGGCCGGCCGTAGCATTTTTTTCCGGAACACTTTTCGGCCACAGTTTTCAACCGATTTTCACACAAATTTCTTTCGGTGAAGAAGAAACTAACGAGGCGATTTTTGAATTTCGAAAAAATGGCGGAGATATGTCTGTTTGAAATTTTAAAAAATTGCTACGGCCGTTAATCGATTTTTAAATTACCCTTATATTTTTTAGAATTTTTTGTAAAAAAATTGCCACTTTTAATTATTAATTTTTTTAGTATTTCGTACGAGAGGCACATCCCTAGGCCAAAGAGCCCAATTTCGTAGGGAGAAATTTCATACCCATTACGAGAGGCACATCCCTAGGCCAAAGAGCCCTTTATTTCTACCTGACACTTAAAAATTTTCGAAAAAGAACTTAAAAAATTTTAAAAAAGCGCAAAAAAAAGGAAAAGGAAAATTTCGAAAAAAAAACTCGGAAAATTTAAAAAAAAAAAAACGGAAAATTTTTCAAAAAAAACTAGGAAAATTTTTCGAAAAAAATTGAAACTTTCCCTTCCCTATTCTTCCCCTTATACTTTCCCTCCCTTCGTTTATACTTCCTATACTTCCCCTATACTTCCCTTCCAATACTTCCCCCTCTGTTATACTTCCCCTCCTTCCCTATACTTCCCCTCCGAAATACTTCCCCTGTTATACTTCCCTCTCATACTTACCCTCATACTTCCCCTTCCCCCCCCCCCCCGTTTTACGTCGCTTATACTTCCCCCTCCTATATTATTACTTCTCTTAAGGAAGTTTTGTTGGAAACTCTTCAAACAAGTACTCTTTTATTAGCGAGTTAGACTTTAAAGTAATAGAACTAATTTTATTTTTTATTTTTTAGATAAGCGTTTTGCCTGCGGTCGATGCGGAAAAAGGTACATCTATAAAGGGATTTCAACCGTCACGTTAATTACGAATGCGGGAAAGAGCCAAAATTTCAGTGCCCGTTTTGCCCTTACAAATCGTCTAGAAAATACACCCTTAAAACACACATTGGATTAAAACATTCTTATGAAACATTCATGGATATGAAACCATGAAGCACCTGTAAATTGTTCAAATAAATTTTTTTAACTACAGTTTTGCCAACCTCTCGCCCAATCGAGTTTCTCGAAACAAAATGGAACTCTTTCTCATCTTTTTGTTTTTTTCAGGCTATTCATGTCCCAATTGTACAAGAACTTTCAAATATAATTGGAACCGAAATCGACATTTGAAGTACGAATGTGGAAAAGAGCCGAGATTTAAGTGCGACCTCTGCTCCTACAAAACTCCTTACAAAGGAAGCCTTAAAAACCATCATTTCGCCCGCCATAATATTTCGTTGAAATAAAAAAAAATGTTGAAAAAAAAAATTCTTAAGTTTGCTCGATGAAACGATCATAGTAAAAATCCTTAAAATAAAAAGAAATCTCCTTTTCCTGGTGGTGGACAATTTTTATTTGTTTAACAAATTTTTAACCTTTTTTTATTTTTTTAGACTATTATTATTGTTATAATTGTACAAGGAAATTCAAATTGGCAAGTTCACTGCGGAGACATATGGTCTACGAGTGTGGGCAGGAGCCGCGTTTCGCCTGCCCGGAATGTCCCTACAAAGCGAAGCAGAAATCGACTCTCAAATCCCACATCGCTCTACGCCATTTAAAAATGAAATAACATGTATTTTTTAAAATAAATTTATTTAATTAATTCTCTGTTTTATGGGCTACCTGTGCATTCTTGACAGTTTGATTCTTACTAATTAATTTTTTATTTTAGGTTATTCACGAAGGAATTCGAAATATACAGCGGATCAGCTTTTTGTTCTCGAAAATTCGTTTCAGGAATGCCAGTATCCTAATGGAGAAGAAAGGAAGAGAATCGCCGAAAAAACCGGTCTCAATCAGATCAAAATCCAAGTTTGGTTCAGCAACAGAAGACAAAGAGTTAAAAAAATCAATTCTAAAATGTAATGTTTGTAAAAATAAAATATGAAATTTTTTTTGGGCTTTTTGTTTACATTCGGTAGTGTCATCAATGACGTCAGTGGAGTTGATCCGAGGCACTTATGTTGGCTAACTGTGAAGTTCATTAACCCTTTCGAGACCGCGTCTGACTCCGGATTCTCTGCGCTACTGGCGCAGCACTTTTCCCCGTACGCTCCCAGCGCCCAGCAAAGCACAGAAAGCGACGAGTGATGCGATCATCACGTAGTTCATTTCTTCCCCAACAGATTGCCAGGTTTTGCATGTCACTAGCGCCACGGGAGCGAAGGTATTAAATTTTTTAGAGGGCTTCCCGCTGGCGCCGCTGGGCACTAAAGTCGTGCGGTCTACGAACGAAAAGCGCGAACACCTGCGGTCTCGAAAAGGTTAAAGGAATTCCTTTCTCTAACTTCAACCGTTGACTACACCAGAAAATCGACGAGAACGACCCAAACCCGGTAAAAGAGATGTTTAACTCCCGGTCACCTGATTAAACGGCGTTTCTACATCCGAAAATAGACAAAAACGACCCGAAACCGGTAAATGAGATGTTTAACGCCCGGTTACCTGATTAAACGGGTGTTTCTACACCAGAAAATCGACAAAAACGACCCGAAACCCGTAAAGAGATGTTTAACGCCCGGTTACCTGATTAAACGTTTCTACACCAGAAAATAGACAAAAACGACCCGAAACCGTAAAGAGATGTTTAACGCCCGGTTACCTGATTAAACGGGCGTTTCTATATCCGAAAATCGACAAAAACGACCCGAAACTCGGTAAATGAGATGTTTAACGCCCAAAAACCCGATTTAACGTGCGTTTCTACATCCGAAAATATACAAAAACCCGAAACCCGGTAAATGAGATGTTTAACGCCCGGTTACCAGATTAAACGGGTGTTTCTACATCCGAAAATCGACGAAAAACCCGAAAACCCGGTAAATGAGTTGTTTAACGCCCGGTTACTGATTGAACGGGCGTTTCTACATCCGAAATTAGACAAAAACGACCCGAAAACCGGTAAATGAGATGTTTAACGGCCGGTTACTGATTAAACGGGTGTTTCTGCACGAGAAAATCGACGAAAACGACCCGAAACCCGGTAATGAGATGTTTAACGCCCGGTTACCTGATTAAACGGGTTTCTACACCAGAAATCGCCAAAACGACCTAAAACCCTCGCTGGACTGCCATTCATCCCCACCCCTATGGTTCAGGAATTTAACAGTGTATCAACGGCGGCGGTACCGCCCCTGGGGCGCTGGGAAGTTACTGAGGGCGTTAAGCAAAATTAGGGTGATGGGGGCAATGGCTAAGTGGCTAGGGGCGTTAGCGTGAGGCCTTTTTTTAATTTTATTTGCGAAATTAATAAAAATTTTGTTAAAAAAAAGGCCGAGGCGCTTTAGACTAAACCAACAAGACCGCCAAGTCTTGCGGGTTTAGTATGACAAAAGAAAGTTTAAGGAGAGATGAAGCTCCCGTGCTCCCGTTTTCAAGCTCCACTTGGCGGCGTCGAGAAATGCTTGTTTACAGGTAATATTACTCAGTGATTACTGATGAGTTAGATGATAATATGTTATCGATTACTCTGAAATCCTTCTGGGGGCGCAGGCTTCAAAAAGGTTGAGAAACACCAGTAGACGATCTTCTGATATTGACAATACTGATAGATTGTGATATTGTTAAGGATTTATTTTACTAATTTTTTAATATTTTCTTTTTAGGTAAAAGAAGCTCATTTACGCCCGAACAGTTCAAAATAATGGAGGAGGCGTATCAATCCTGCCCTTATCCGGATGCTGTTCAAAGAAGAAGAATCGTTGAAAAAACCGGCCTCAACAACGTCAAGATTCAAGTTTGGTTCAGCAACAGAAGGAAGAAAGATAAAATGAAAATATTATCAAATAGAGTATTTTGAGTAGTTTAAGCAAAGCAGGCAAAAGATCGCTGATTGCCTACTGGGTCAATTTTTATTTTATCATTATTATCAAAATGTACATTTTTAAGTAAATTATTTTTCACTGTTTTATTTATTTTGACTTTTGACTCAAAATGCTTGGATGAACCGCAGGGAAATCATTTGGAAGTTCGCCGATGCCCCCTTGTCCTTGTGGATTCTTCTCCAATTTTTAAGCCTATACTAAAGTATTTTTAACATTTTAGGCATTTCGATGGCGTCTAACCGAAGATGGAGTCGATCTTTGCTGGCGTACTCGCCCGAACAGCTCATGGAGCTGGAAGCCGCATATCTAAATTGTCCCTACCCGGATAATGAAGCGTACGTAAGGCTAGCGAATAAAACCAATTTGAAAAAACTTCGAATTCAAATTTGGTTCAGTAATAGGAGGAGAAAGGACAGAATTGTTGCTAAAAAAGCTTTTAATTAAATCAATAAAAAAAATTAAAATGTTTCTTTATTGCTTTCCTTTGGTACTTTACACACTAGGGCTCTGTGGACGGCCTACAATTTTTTATATTAATTTTCTTTTGATTTTTAGGTCTTTTAAGGTACTTCCTAGTTCATATACGGCATACACGCCGGTACAGATTTCGGAGCTTGAGGCCGTTTTTGAAAAAAGCCCATATCCGAAGACGGAAGAAAAGAGAAGATTGGCTGAAAAATTTAGTTTGAGCGCTCGTCAAATCAATAATTGGTTTGGCAATAGAAGAAGAAGCCGTGGGTGGAGGCAGTCTTAAATGTTCCAAGTCTTTGTGAATTAAAGATTTATGGGGAAAAAACAATTTTTTTTTCATTCCTTTTTTCCTGGTGGATGTTCCCTTTTTTCCTCAGTAGTTCATTTTATGTTATTCTAACTTGTTTATTTTTTAGGCATCTTCGCTCAGGAAACGTTGCAAAGACGAAATCGTTCGATTTATTCGGCGAGTGAGCTTGAAGAACTCGAGGCCGCTTTTCAGGCGAATCCCTACCCGGACGCTTTCATGAGGGAGAAAATGGGCGATAGGATCGGCCTCAACGAAACCCAAATTCGTGTATGGTTCAAAAATCGAAGAGCGAAAGAAAAGAAAAGCAAACGTGAACTCAACAAAATAAACCAATCAGAACTCAAAAAAGAATTATGATTATAGACATTTTTTTAATTCAATATTTTGTAAATTATGTAAATTTTAATAAATGATAACCAATTTGACCTCTTGAATGTGGATTTGTTGGAGTACTTGGAGTTAAAGCAAGTTGCTCGCTTCTCTAACTCGATATCACGAATTTCGTCTTTTCGGGGTCTTAACATCCCCACCCTGAAGGCTACTAGCTTTGTTCCAACGTAGTTTGAAACTCCTGGAGCATGCGCGGAAGGATTTGGACGTCAAAAGACGACATACGACATAAACGAAGTCAAATTTGACGTCCAAATCCTTCTGCGAATGCTCCAGGAGTTTCAAACCTGTTTCAAAGGGGTTTTAACATCCCCACCTGAAGGCTATTAGCTTTGTTCAACGTAGTTTGAAACTCCTGGAGCATGCGCAGAAGGATTTGGACGTCAAAAGACGACAAACGACTTAAACGAAGTCAAATTTGACGTCCAAATCCTTCTGCGAATGCTCCAGGAGTTTCAAACCTGTTCAAAGGGGTTTTGACATCCCCACCCTGAAGGCTATTAGCTTTGTTCCAACGTAGTTTGAAACTCTTGGAGCATGCGCGAAGGATTTGGACGTCAGAAGACGACAACGACTTAAACGAAGTCAAATTTGACGTCCAAATCCATCTGCGAATGCTCCAGGAGTTTCAAACCTGTTTCAATGGGGTTTTAACATCCCCACCCTGAAGGCTATTAGCTTTGTTTGAACGTAGTTTGAAACTCCTGGAGCATGCGCGGAAGGATTTGGACGTCAAAGACGACAAACGACTTAAACGAAGTCAAATTTGACGTCCAAATCCTTCTGCGAATGCTCCAGGAGTTTCAAACCTGTTTCAAAGGGGTTTTAACATCCCCACCCTGAAGGCTATTAGCTTTGTTCCAACGTAGTTTGAAACTCCTGGAGCATGCGCGGAAGGATTTGGACGTAAGACGACAAACGACTTAAACGAAGTCAAATTTGACGTCCAAATCCTCTGCGAATGCTCCAGGAGTTTCAAACCTGTTTCAAAGGGGTTTTGACATCCACACCCTGAAGGCTATAGCTTTGTTCCAACGTAGTTTGAAACTCCTGGAGCATGCGCGGAAGGATTTGGACGTCAAAAGACGACAAACACTTAAACGAAGTCAAATTTGACGTCCAAATCCTTCTGCGAATGCTCCAGGAGTTTCAAACCTGTTTCAAAGGGGTTTTGACATCCCCACCTGAAGGCTATTAGCTTTGTTTCAACCGTAGTTTGAAACTCCTGGAGCATGCGCAGAAGGATTTGGACGTCAAAAGACTTCAGATTTGACGGACAAACGATTTAAACGAAGTCAAATTTGACGTCCAAATCCTTCTGCGAATGCTCCAGGAGTTTCAAACCTGTTTCAAAGGGGTTTTGACATCCCCACCCTGAAGGCTATTAGCTTTTTCAACGTAGTTTGAAACTCTGGAGCATGCGCGGAAGGATTTGGACGTCAAAAGACGACAACGACTTAAACGAAGTCAAATTTGACGTCCAAATCCTTCTGCGAATGCTCCAGGAGTTTCAAACCTGTTGCAAAGGGTTTTGACATCCCCACCCTGAAGGCTATTAGCTTTGTTCCAACGTAGTTGAAACTCTGGAGCATGCGCAGAAGGATTTGGACGTCAAAAGACGACAAACGACTTAAACGAAGTCAAATTTGACGTCCAAATCCTCTGCGAATGCTCCAGGAGTTTCAAACCTGTTCAAAGGGGTTTTAACATCCCCACCCTGAAGGCTATTAGCTTTGTTCCAACGTAGTTTGAAACTCTGGAGCATGCGCGGAAGGATTTGGACGTCAAAAGACGACAAACGACTTAAACGAAGTCAAATTTGACGTCCAAATCCTTCTGCGAATGCTCCAGGAGTTTCAAACCTGTTTCAAAGGGGTTTTAACATCCCCACCCTGAAGGCTATTAGCTTTGTTCCAACGTAGTTTGAAACTCTGGAGCATGCGCGGAAGGATTTGGACGTCAAAAGACGACAAACGACTTAAACGAAGTCAAATTTGACGTCCAAATCCTTCTGCGAATGCTCCAGGAGTTTCAAACCTGTTTCAAAGGGGTTTTGACATCCCCACCCTGAAGGCTATTAGCTTTGTTCAACGTAGTTTGAAACTCTGGAGCATGCGCGGAAGGATTTGGACGTCAAAAGACGACAAACGACTTAAACGAAGTCAAATTTGACGTCCAAATCCTTCTGCGAATGCTCCAGGAGTTTCAAACCTGTTTCAAAGCGGTTTTGACATCCCCACCCTGAAGGTTTTAGCATTGTTCAACCGTAGTTAAACTCCTGGAGCATGCGCAGAAGGATTTGGACGTCAAACGACTTGATTTGACGGACAAACGACTTAAACGAAGTCAAATTGAGTCCAAATCCTTCTGCGAATGTCCAGGAGTTTCAAAGGGATTTAAACATCCCCACCCTGAAGGCTTTGTTTCAACCGTAGTTTGAAACTCCTGGAGCATGCGCAGAAGGATTTGGACGTCAAAAGACTTCAGATTGACGGACAAACGACTTAAACGAAGTCAATTTGACGTCCAAATCCTTCTGCGAATGCTCCAGGAGTTTCAAACCTGTTTCAAAGGGGTTTTAACATCCCACCCTGAAGGCAATTAGCTTGTTTCACCGTAGTTTGAAACTCTGGAGCATTCGCAGAAGGATTTGGACAAAGACTTCGGAAATCGACGTCACATCGAAGTCTTTTGACGTCCAATCCTTCTGCGCATGCTCCAGGATTTCATACTACGGTTGAACAAAGCTAATATCCTTCAGGGTGGGGATGTTAAACCCCTTGGAACAGGTTTGAAACTCCTGGAGCATGCGCAGAAGGATTTGGACGTCAAAAGACTTCAGATTTGACGGACAAACGATTGAACGTCCAAATCCTTCTGCGCATGCTCCAGGAGTTTAAAACTGCGGTTGGAACAAAGCTATTGTCGACTCATTAAAAATATCTTCATAATTTTGTATAATTTCTTCAGGTAGCTTAAAAAGGCAGAGGAGGAACCGAACGATCTACTCCTCTAAACAGATCGAGGTGCTTGAATCTGCTTTTCGTCTCTGCCAGTATCCGGATGCTGTGAAAAAAGAGGAACTCTGCGAAAAAATCGGCCTTAACGATACCCAGATTCAAGTCTGGTTCAACAACAGAAGAGCCAAAGAGAAAATTCTCAAATATAAATACTGCACCAATAAAAAAAGTTGTAATTTTACAATTAACCAATAATGGAGGACGAAATGACTGTGATAGCGGAGAGCTTGAAACTCCTGGAGCATGCGCAGATGGATTTGGACTTCAAATTTGACGGACAAACGATTTAAACGAAGTCAAATTGACGTCCAAATCCTTCTGAGCATACTGCAGGAGTTTCAAACTGCTGTTGGAACAAAGCTATTGTTTTGCGGAGAGCTTGTTTCCGGCTTCCCGCTGTGTCTACTAAATCTCTCGAAGATAAGGGCACAGTGAAAAGAAGAATGTGATAGGGAATAGCTCACCTGACGAGGCTTTTTAAGCCGAAACGCGTCGTGAGATACCCGTTATCAGTCATTTCTTCCTCCACTATTGGTTATTTCTAAAATCAAGCCACTTGCAGAATACATACGCAATAAAAATTAGAATATAAAATAAGTTATAATATTTCGTTTTTTTTATAAACATTGATGGAAAAAAACTGTAAATATAAAGCAAATCATTTGAAGTGACGGCTTTATTTCTCCCCTACAATAAGGGTCAAAAAGTGTAGAATTTATGAATTATGTAATAATTTTTTTTTTTTCTAAATAGGTGGATATATTGCCGAAGTATTCGAAGTCAAGGATGAGAGTCTTTTATCATTAGAAGGAAGCAGCCTTGGTCAATCATCCGAAGACGTTGATCCACAATGGCAGGGTAAATAACATCTAGGGTATATATTTAACTTTTTTATTTTTATTCTCTTTTAAGAATTTGGACAGATTGAAGTAAATTCAGCACAAAATACCACTTATACAGTTGTTGAAGTACCTACGCTCTCGGCAGCACTAGAAAAACCAACCATTCCTACCAAATATACCAAATATACTCGTATCAGGAAAGGACATTATTGCAAGTTTTGCCAAGTGTCTTGCGCAAGAAATTTCGTCAGACATCTTCAGAATAACCACTCCCAAGAACCTCAGGTGATGAAAATACTAAGCCTACCAATCAAATCAGAGAAGCGTGCGCAAGCTCTTCGAGCGCTAAGATCTGAGGGGAATCTTACATACAACTTGGCTTGCAAAGAGAAGATAAAATTCCCTTCAGATGTAGCACCGTGTCCCAAATGTTTTACGTATCTATCCAAGCATTATTTAAGTACACGTAAAAAATTGTATGATAGATTCATAATTTTTTAAAATATGTTCGATTAAGTTGTAAAATAATAAATTGTCTTATTAATAATTTCTTACGCCAACTGTAACTATTGTAATTTTTATTTTGTTAGTGATTTCTTCAAATTTTTCCAAAAAGTCGTCCCTCGGCAGAAGGACTAAAGAGGTAAATTTTTTTCAGATGGTTACACCTGGGAAGTTCATTAAATCGACTTTAAAAGTGCTTGTTTAATGAGCTTCAAACGAAAACATCCTTAAAGAAAAGTAACAATGTAGGAGGGGGAAGTAATTATATAAGAGGGAAGTACAACGGAGGGGACGTAAAAGTTTATGAAAGGGGAAGTATAACTGAGGGGAAAGTATAAGGGAACGAAAGTATAACGAAGGGAGGAAAAGTATAAAGGAGGGAAAAGTAAAAACGAGGGGAAGTATAAGGGAGGGGGAGTACCTTTCTAAAAAAATTTAAAAATTATATCATGAATATCTTTAATTGGGTAATTCGATAAATAACAAAAAGGAATAATTTATTCAAGTAAAAGTTGCCTAAGACAAGAAAATCGAACGATAGTCATGAAATACGAGAATCGAACGAAAGTGATAAGATTTTTCGAGGTTGCTATTTGTTCTGCTGCATTAAGGGAAAGTCCGTGTCAAGTGTGGAGTTTTTTAGCGAGACAGAAGATAGCATTAGAGAGAGAGAAGTTCAAATTTTAGGCCCCTCTAGCTCTGTCAAATATCATCCGATTTTAATTTGAAAAGTGATTTATTTATGTTACAACATTTTGAATAGCTGTAGGCAGCAAAATTATAATTTTTCCGGCCGGAAAACGGAAAATTTTCTCGGAAAATTTTTCTTAATTAAAAATTCAAAAATGTCTCTAAGCACCAGGTGTCACCAAAAATTACAGAATCCAAATCTGTTTTCAAAATCAAATCGGTTGAAAACTCGCGTCCGAAACGTAGAATCGGCAAACTTCAAAGGAAAAATGGAAGCGTCCGCAAGCAATGCAGTGTTGCCAGATGTCTTCCATCAAACACCCCCATCCTGAGCATCACAAAAGAAAAAAAAAACGTTTCTAAGAATAAAAATTTCTAAGTTTTTTTGTCCAAAAAAAAATTTTTTTTTCAAAAAATTTTCAAAGTTTTTTCGAAAAATTTTCCAGGTTTTCCTTTTTTTTTCGAAAAATTTTCTAAGTTTTTGTAAAAAAAAAATTTTTATTTCGAATAATTTTTAAAGTTTTTTCCAAAAATTTCCGAGTTTTCCTTCTTTTTTTTTCTTTTCTTTTTTTTTCGAAAAATTTTCTAAGTTTTTTGTCGAAAAAAAATTTTTTTTTTTCGAATAATTTTCCGGGTTTTTCTTTTTCTTTTTTTTTTTTCTTTGAAAAATTTTTAACTTCCTTAAAGAAGTTATTGTGATACCCTCCACGTCGGGTTTTTGGGGAGTGGTCTTCCAGACCCCGGAGGGTAAAATCGAATATTGATCTTTACCGATCTCAACTTTGTCTGTGGTGCCGGCCGTCCGGCCGTCCGTAGCATTTTTTTCGGAACACTTACGGCCACAGTTTTCATCCGATTTCGGCACCACAGACAAAGTTGAGATCGGTAAAGATCAATATTGATTTGACCCTCCGGGGTCTGGAAGACCCTTCCCCAAAAACCCGACGTCGAGGGTATCGCAATAACTTCTTTAGGAAGTAAAAAATTTCCGAGAGTCAAGATGTTGAAAAGTAGAGGAGTGAGGAAGGAATCATAGACGGTGGACGGCTTGCATTTTTCCTTTGAAGTTTGCCGATTCTACGGTTTCGGACGCGAGTTTTCAACCGATTTGAATTTTGAAAACAGATTTGGATTCTGTAATTTTTGGTGATACCTGGTGCTTAGAGACATTTTGAATTTTTAATTAAGAAAAATTTTCCGTTTTCCGGCCGGAAAAATTATAATTTTGCTGCCTACAGCTATTCAAAATGTTGTAACATAAATAAATCACTTTTCAAAATTAAAATCGGATGATATTTGACAGAGCTAGAGGGGCCTAAAATTTGAACTTCTCTCTCTCTAATGCTATCTTCCCTCTCTGTCGGATGCCTAGTTCCACTATCCCCTTAAGGATGCTTATTGCGCTATAATGTCGAAGTCTTCGAGACGAAAAACAAGAAGTAGCCTTCGACTGATCTTTGCTTTTAAAACCGAGCCAAACGCAACCTATTTTATTTTTTATTTCAGCAATTATTTTCAGCAATTTTTAAAAACTGTAGCATTCTAATTCTAATGATTTTAACTAAAGCGTAGCTTCCTTTTTGTTCGTATGACTAAAGTGGGCAAATCGCCTGATATATTCCCAGTAAAATTGAAATCTATTTTTTAAGTAACCTTCCGGTTATCCCATGTCAAATGGGTCTTTTTCCAGGATTTATCAACATTACATTTAATTGCATTTTGCCAAAGTTTTCCGGATTTATATAGCTCCTAATTCTTAGTGTTAAGAATAACGCTCTAGGGGATCTGTTACTTGAGAATAAAGATGTTACTGCGATATGGGGTCTGTTACAAGGATAAAGATGTTACTGCTCTAGGGGATCTGTTACTTAAGAATAAAGATGTTACTGCTGTATGGGATCTGATACTTAAGAATAAAGATGTTACTGCTCTAGGGGATCTGTTACTTAAGAATAAAGATGTTACTGCTGTATGGGATCTGATACTTAAGAATAAAGATGTTACTGCTCTAGGGGATCTGTTACTTAAGAATAAAGATGTTACTGCTCTAGGGGATCTGTTACGTAAGAATAAAGATGTTACTGCTATAGGGGATCTGTTACTTAAGAATAAAGATGTTACTGCTATCTGTTACTTAAGAATAAAGATGTTACTGCTATAATGATCTGTTACTTCAAGAATCATCTTCGTGGCTATTACTACCCTAGTACCCTATCACCAATTGCCAATGTTTAGTAATAATGTACGCCCTAGTAGTAAGTGAATTGGGAATTTGCAATGATCCCGGAAAATAGCTGCTCTAGGGATCTGTTACAAGGATAAAGATGTTACTGCTATAGGGGATCTGTTACTTAAGAATAAAGATGTTACTGCTATAGGGATCTGTTACTTCAAGAATCATCTTCCATGGTTATTAACCCATTCAATACGGAGCCGTTTTGGCGGGCTCTGGACTATGACTGAGTGATATTTTTGAATTCTTTCAACTGAAATTGGTTTTTCAGAAATTAGTTTACTTTATTATATTAGCCTAAAAAAATAGTTTTAATATTCTAATTACTCTAATTCGCTTATTATAGACGAATTAAATAGAGCGCATAAAAGCGCTCTCAGTCATTGGTAATAGAGTCTTGCTGGATTGCCTAACTAATCTAGCGTTCCTCCCCGCCGATCGTCATTCTTGGCCGATATTCTATTGACTTTTCTCGTTGAAACCTTTTATAAAATCCATTATAAAACATATTATTTTGAAAAAGGAAACAAAATCAATCCATTTTGCTGATATAAAATTTATAATTTATGTACATTTTTTACAACTATTTACAAAATCATTTCTTGGTGAAACTCGATAAAACAATTATCCACGCATAAGGCGGGTTTATCAGGACAAGCAGGGCAATAATAAACTGTTTCACACCTTTTTTATTGGCTAGGCACACCCTGCACCTTTTTTTTCGCCTCGTTTTTGACCCTTCTAGCATTCTTTTCGGATAGGGAAATGTTGCGATAGCCCCTTCCTTCCGGATCGCCTGAGTGGCCTATTCGTATGGGGGGATGCTGAAATTGGAGGAAGAAGAGTCCTAATTACTGAATTTCGAAAATCGTATAAAGACATTTTCTGTCAATATTTTTTATACAGTGTAAAAGAATTGTACAAGCAACATGTGTGTAGCAAATGAATCCTAGTTTTTTATACTATTTGGGTTATAGATCATGCGTAATTCGCAAATAGGGGACGTATATTTTTTACAATTAAAAGTTACAGAGGGAGAAAGAATGAAAAAAACGGATATTCCACGACCGGTTTCGGCGTAATACGCCTCATCAGGTGGACGATTTCCTTATTTTTCATTCTCCTACACTTTTTACTTGACTTTCATTAGACGGTATTATGGACTCTGCGGGAAGGTGGACAAACTATTCGTTTATACGGCACTCCAGCCCCACTACCTCCTAATTGGTCACTACACCACCTCTTTTATACTATTAAGGAATTCTACAGTATTTTATACTATTTGGGTAATAGAAAATAAGGAAATAGTCCACCTGATGAGGCGTATTACGCCGAAACCAGTCGTGGAATATCCTTTTTTTTTTTCATTCTTTCTCCCTCTATAACTTTTAATTGTAACAAATCGTAGTTTTTTTACCACTTTAGGGATTTCCTTTCTATAGGGTAATAAGATAGCATTTGGTTATAGTGGTCGACCCCACCCATTGATTCGTTGTATTTCTGTACCATATTTGGTCCTTTTAGGATCTCCATTTCAGCACACACACCCTTCTTGGCTGTACTCTGCGTACGCTTCTTCTTTTTTTAGTATTACCCCCTCTAGGTTATCCTTTCTGTTTGAACGGAGGGCACCAGTGACATACGTGTTCTGCAGAAGAAGCTCGTGGACAAGTCAAGAAGGCGTTGGAGGTCTGAGGGACAAAACTATAAATTCTAACCTAAATTTTATTAGTCTTGGTGAGCGAATGAAGTTTGATGCAGCAACGATAGGGATGTTAAAAATATACTCAATATATGAGGCGCTCCGGGTACGAAGGGCGAACTCAACATCGAACAAATTTTTTTTTTCATTTTCAGATTCTAGACCTCTTGGTGAATACACCATATAATTTTTATGTTGAGTTCGCCCTTTTTTCCCCTTTTAATACGTAAAAACCGATATGCGGCGAAGCTCTAACTGCGATATCCGAGAGAAGGGCGAACTCCACAACCCCCCACTCCTTTTCCCATTCCAGGGCATGACTTTTCTGTTGAGTTCGCCCGTAACAAAACTTTAAAATGCGAATATCTCGAAACTACGTTTTGTTGAGTTCGCCCTTCGTACCCGGAGCGCCTCATATGTATTCCATTCTTGGGTCAAATTTTAGAATAGTTTACAGCCGGTCTTAAAAAGCTCAATTTTTCCTGATCTGGTGGGAATTTCAATTAGGATTGTACACCTAGTGCCTAAGCTATGGATCGAGGTGCTCCCGATCATCTTTTATACGTTGTTTTATTATTATGTATTCGGATTCAACAGTCTTAATCAATTTTATTACAATTTTAATTTTTTGGCGCCTCAATGCACCTTCTTCGAGCGGTGGATGGTTATGATTCGCGCCACGTTCGACTAGGAGACCTAATGAAAAGGGTAACTTGAAAAGAAAATTCCTCTACTGCGCGAATTCTTACCGTTTTGTACTTTTATAGCCGCTTTGCACGCGATTGTATTGCACCTCCACCGCTCTATGCCGCCTTTTAGATATTTATGAAATCCGTATTTGTAATTGTTCAAAAGCAAAGATGGTTTCCCTCGTTGTGAACGTACCCGTTCCGTAGCTTTCTGGTAATCTGATATAGCAAGTTAGTTTGGACACGAGGGAAGGGTTTCTAGAAGTTAAGTTTAAATTTTATTGACATCTTCCATGCATATTCAATACCCGCTGCCAGTCAGGCTAGATGTTTAATAGCTACCTACGCACTTGCTAATAAGTGTTCCATGATCCAGGAACACAGCTGCTATTGGGGATCTGCTACTTCAAGAATCATTTCCTTGAACATACATTACACAGGTAGGCTAAAATGTTAAGTACTCCCTAGATAATAGCGAATTTGGTATTTAATGCACTGATCCCGGGACACAGATGCTATAGGGGATCTGTTACTCCTAGAATCTTCTTCCATGGTTATTAATACCCTATCACCAATTGGCAATGTAATTATGTACGCCTAGCAGTTTACAATGATCCCGGAAAATAGCTGCTCTAGGGGATCTGTTACTTGAGAATAAAGATGTTACTGCGATATGGGGTCTGTTACAAGGATAAAGATGTTACTGCTCTAGGGATCTGTTACTTAAGAATAAAGATGTTACTGCTCTAGGGGATCTGTTACTTAAGAATAAAGATGTTACTGCTCTAGGGGATCTGTTACTTGAGAATAAAGATGTTACTGCTATAGGGATCTGTTACTTCAAGAATCATCTTCGTGGCTATTACTACCCTATCACCAATTGCCAATGTTTAGTAAAATGTACGCCTAGTAGTAAGTGAATTGGGAAATTTGCAATGATCCCGGAAAATAGCTGCTCTAAGGGATCTGTTACAAGGATAAAGATGTTACTGCTATAGGGATCTGTTACTTTAGAATAAAGATGTTACTGCTCTAGGGGATCTGTTACTTAAGAATAAGATGTTACTGCTCTAGGGGATCTGTTACTTAAGAATAAAGATGTTACTGCTCTATGGGATCTGTTACTTAAGAATAAAGATGTTACTGCTCTAGGGGTCTGTTACTTAAGAATAAAATGTTACTGCTATAGGGGATCTGTTACTTAAGAATAAAGATGTTACTGCTATCTGTTACTTAAGAATAAAGATGTTACTGCTATAGGGATCTGTTACTTCAAGAATCATCTTCGTGACTATTACTACCCTATCACCAATTGCCAATGTTTAGTAATAATGTACGCCCTAGTAAGTGAATTGGGAAATTGCAATGATCCCGGAAAATAGCTGCTCTAGGGATCTGTTACAAGGATAAAGATGTTACTGCTATAGGGATCTGTTACTTAGAATAAAGATGTTACTGCTCTAGGGATCTGTTACTCAAGAATAAAGATGTTACTGTTATAGGGATCTGTTACTTCAAGAATCTCCCGTGGCTATTACCCTATCACCAATTGCCAATGTTTAGTAATAATGTACTCCCTAGTAGTAAGCGAATTGCTATCATTGCTAGAAATTAGCAATGATCCGGAAAATAGCTGCTCTAGGGGATCTGTTACTTAGAATGGAGACGTTACAATAATGTACCCCTAGTAGTAAGCGAATTGCTACCATTGCTAGAAATTAGCAATGATCCCGGAAAATAGCTGCTCTAGGGGATATGTTACTAAAAGAAGACGTTACTTAGTATCAAGTGGGTAATTGGTCTTGGGATCAAATGTAGGGAGTGGGATGATGGATCCCAGTGAACAGCTGCTCTAAAAGATGTGAAACGCGGGCTGAAGAATGATTGGATTAATTTACAATGATCCCTCGAATAGGGGAGTGGAATGATGGTTCCCAGTAACCATGGAAATGATTTTATTGGCTATAGAAACGCGAGCTTATAGAAATGGTTAGACTAATACGGCGCGGCTACCCACTGGCGTCCAATTACTGCCAAAAGTTGCCCATCTGCATCTACAGGTTAACTTCTGAAAGGGGCAATAAGCAAGAGCCTGAACGAAGATGGCAAGCCCCAATTTAGTTAGGCACATAGCAAGCTTGCAGCGTTAAACTTGGTAAGAACTCGCCACCAAAGAAGGTTAGTAATTAGCAAGAGGGGTAGGGGCCAATAAAATTCACGTGTTACCAAAAAACAGGGTCCTGAAAGCGTTAGGGGGTCAGGTCAATACAAAATTAAGATTTGATGAATATTTGATATGCAAAGGGGCCCATAGATTTGGAGTGCTTCGCACTCATTCACATCATACCCAGCACACAAAATGTGCTTTTTACGCTTATTACCTTGCAAATTGAATAACAGTACTTACATGTCCAAAATAGGAGACATCAAATTGATGAAGTCATCTAAAATCCGTATAAACCTGGCCCCCCCACCTCAGGCCACAAATAAAACGCGAAAGGGCGTACAAAAAAGCCGCCTCCAAAATTTAAATGATGCCAAAACATTTAAAATACATACTTTACCTTTTGTAAGAGGTAAAATTTTAAGTTGAATATACTCACTGATTAAAATCGAAGTCAACGATATTTAATTTACCTTTACCTTACCTTTACCTTTTTTTACCATACCACATACACATAAAAATAAATAGGCTGCGCACAAATGCTTTCGCATAAGGCGTTACCTTTGAAAAAATATATTTCAAAATTTAGCCCCACAAAATGCGATTAAAAATTAATTCAGACGTTCAAAATTTAGATCCAACGCCATTTTGAGAGGCTAAACAATTTAAAATACTTGATTCGTGAAACCACATAAGTTAAAAAAAAATAAAAGGAAGGGGCATAAAAATTTAGGACGATGAAGGAGACTTTAGCGCAGTTACACCAAGCCGTAACTCGTATGCGACAGAAACCTGAACATAGTGAACAGTTAGTTCTGGATATCGATGCCGCATGCAAATGACGAGCAAAAAGTTTAACGAACGCTTTTTTTAAGCCGCAGGGAAAAAAAGGAAAGAGAGGTTTTACAACGTTACAACCTAGTAAACTGAACTTTATGTGGTAGCACTGAGGTCCTTAAAATTAATAAAAGGCGAGGAAACCGTATGCCTACCTTGTGTGTTCGCTTGACTATTTATCGCTTCGTTTGCCGCATTAAATACTTCGTCTTGTCCAATTCGATCCGTTGCCATCATTGACTGCCAATTTGAGAGATCCGCTAAAAAAAATAAAATGTAATGGATTGAATATAAAGGGTAAATGGGTGTTTACCTTGACTGCCGCCTTGTGACATTCCGTAAGAAGTTCCTGGTCGTGACATATCAGACATATCGCCATAGTCGTCATCATCGTCTATCGTTAAGTCCTCTATGTCTTCGCTTGGTTCTTCCATGTATTCCGTTTTTGGCTGTATGATCGGTGTGTCGAGCGGTTCCTGTTTTTTGACGGTGAGAAGCCTTGATTCGTTCATTGGGGTCGAAGTCCTGTTATCCGTGGTCATTTGGGAAGCGGCGGGGGTCGAAATAGGAGTCGCCGGGAGGGCGGGGATATCACATGAATTGTCAGCCGAGTGGCCGTCTGGGGTCGGGCTCGGTCGTCTTTGACGTCTCCGTTTACGAGAAGACGGGGAAATCGAACCATCTCTAAGAGGCGCGTTTCCGACTAGAGGGCTTTCCGGGGCGACGTCGGACATTCCGGTCTTTCGTCCCGGCCCTTTTTGGCGGGCGGTTCCCCTTCACCGCCGCCGCCTCCTTGATCGGTCAATCCTTTTATTTCTAATGCCGCCGCTGTCTTAAGGAACGAGTCGAGGTTATCCTGGAGAATATTAACTTCTCCTTTATACATGTAGTCGAGCATGGCTTTCATCTCGACAAATTTCACATCTTTGAGGAAGATTATGGGATGTTTGTCTTCCTGAACTTTCAGCATCGACTGTAACAAAAAAAATTAAAAATTATTAAAATGTTTGGATAACTGCATCTTTTATAGACAATTAAATAAAATAATAACAAGAAGTGGGCCCAAAAGGAGAAATATATCATGCAACGGTAACTCAAAGATTAGCGCGAATGACTGCCAAAAAGCTAAGTTTAAGGAAGAGAGATGGGATCTATGGCCAAAATTGTGTTAAGAAATGGCAAATTTTTTTAGGAAGGATACTTAAAATGGCTTTGAGGAACTATCGATCAATTGGAAGGAAAACCCCATCGCTAAAAATTGAGTTTTTGACTAATTATCTCAAAAATCTGAGAAAAAGAGACTTAAGCTTTAAGGATTTCATATTTATGACCCTCATTAGTTTATCCTAAAAGAGTCTATAAGGTACCTTAACCCTTTCGAAAACCGCAGGCGACTATAGTTGCCATGCGCGCATGTCGCTTGGAGACCGCAGGCGACTTTAGTTGCCCAGCGGGAAGCCTCTCTAAGATATTTGATACCTTCGCTTCCCGTGGCGCTAGCAACATGCAAAAACTGGCCATCTGTTGAGGAAGAAATGAACTACGTGATGATCACATCACTCATCCCTTTCTGTGCGCTTTGCTGGGCGCTGGGAGTGGTTGGGGAGAAGTGAGGGGAAAAGTGCTGCGCCAGCGCGCAGAGAATCCGGTGTCAAGACGTGGTCTCGAAAGGTTTAATAGCCAACTTGAGAAGACTAAGGGAAATCTATAGGATTCCTATAATTTGGGCATATGGCCCTCCATTTAAGGACTCCTTAAAGCCAGTGTTACACGCTCTAATTTACCGCTACGATAAATCATTGTAAACAAGTTGCACCGACTTATCGATTTTGGGGTAACCTTACCTAAGGTTAATCGTGACGATTAATTGGAACGTGTAATACAGGCTTAAGGTACCTCAAAAAAGGGGGTATACAGGATTCATTTACTTTGAAGGAACAGATAACCTTACGAAAGGTTTAAATATACAAAACAACGACAAGGAAGGATTTATTCTACCTTGAATTTAAGGAGAATCTGAGGGATTCCTTAAAGATTGCCAATGAGAGCTCTTCATTTGTGGACTCTCGATTCCTTAAGAGCTACCTTAAGAAAAGGGAGGGAAATCATAAGGATTCCTTTGATTTAAAAGAAGATAATACATAATGAGAGGTTCTTAACTACAGAAAGGCATCAAGATTCCCTTCATTAAGGACTTTAAGACACCCCCCCCTTAAAACCTTATAACCTCAAGGAAAATCTTAAGGATTCCTTAAATATTACCAATGAGAGCCTTTCTTTCGATTGTGGACTCGCGTTTCCTTAAGAAAATGGAGGGAAATCATATGGATTCCTTTGGTTATAACCTCAAGGAGAATCATAAGGATCCCTTAAAGATTACTAATGAGAGCCCCTTTCAATTGTGTAGAGGAAATCGGAGGGAACTATAAGACCCCCCCCCCCCCCCCCTCAAGACCTTATAACCTTAAGGAGAATCTTAAGGATTCCTTGAAGATACCAATGAGAGCCTTTTAATAGTGGACTTCCTTAAGAGCTACCTTACGAAAACGGAGGGAAATCATAAGGATTCCTTAAGATTAAAGGAAGATCATCATGACGAGAGGTTCCTAATTACGGAATAACAACAAAAGATTCCCTTATAGAAGAAATTCAGCAAAAGTAGAGTAAATTAAACAATTGAAGATGGTATAAGGAGACAAGTATTTCAAAACTTGAGCATCATTCGAGGCTTCAGCCCCCCCCCCCCCCCACCACAACCATAAACAAAGGACGCCATATTGAATTGTGGAACCTAAATTCAAAATGGCCGACCAACATGAGCTTTTTCGTCATATTTGGTACTCGAATTTCCCTATTTGGTACTTAAATTCCACATTTGGTACATAAATTACCCCATCCCACCACCCATACAACAAAACAATGAAATTAAATTTCTCTTCCTCGAAAATAGGACTGCAGGCGGTCAAAACAACTTTGTGAGCCCTGAGAAGCTGCCCGTCGGCGTATAGCGTACAATCGATGAGCGTCCCCGAATCTAGTAAATTTTCGAAGACTGACACTAGCGTACTTTGGTGGTTATTCCACCTTAGGCAAAATTGCTCGCCCATCTTTTTCTCTTACAAACGAAATTAAGTCGTAATAAATATAAAAATAACAGTCTGAAAAAAAAAAAATTTATTTAAAAAAATTATTAAACCAAAATTCAAGAAAATTAATCATTAAGTTAAAATTCATTCAAAAAATAAGTAACATAAAAGCTTACCTTCTAAATAAAAAGTTAATTAAAACTTTAGTTTTTTTCCCGAAGGGTCCTTCCCGTTCGAACTTCGCTACGTTTCTGGAGAATTCTCTCTCCGGTCCGGGACTCGGTCTAAAAGCGCCCACTGCGCATGCGCGACCGTCTCTAAAACTCGCACATTTTCCCAATTTTAACCAATTTAAAACAATTTTAATAACATTTTGACTTTTTTAAACATAAAAACATTTTTAAAACATCAGAAAACGTCAAAAATATTTAAAATTATATTTAAAACGTTAAAAAATTGAAAAAAACAAGACTTTTGGGACGACCGCGAAAGTCAAGTTCAAGACACAAATCTCGTTGCGTCAAAAGCCCTTTCTTCAAAAAATCAAAAATATCAACTTTTTAAATTTTTAAACAATTTCCTCCTTAAAAACACAATAAAAAAATTAATAAAATAATTTAAATAGAAATTTATCAAAAATATACACATTTAATAATAAAATTAATTTTTTAGCCAAAAAATGGGCAATTTTAGCTTAAAATTGATAATTTAAGCCTAATTTATTGTTTTTATAGCATAAATTAACGTATAATGTTTATTTTTATTTATTTTGGCCTTTTTTAAAGTTGGATATCGGCCGCCACTTCGGAGGAACGCCCTTAAAAAGCGTACTTCGGCGTCATTTTGTATTAAAAAATTAAATTTTGTATTAAATTTTTTTTTGTATTAAATTTTGTATTAAAAATGCTATTCTGTATATTTAAAAAAAGGAAATTTAAATTTTTTTCTCATATTGATGTTTTTCGTTGTTCTGTATTCTAGCAAATATGGCGGTGCCTGTGCCGTATTAAAAGGCGCTGTATTAAAAATGCCTTCAAAATTCATGATTTTTAAGTTCTTTTTCGAAAAAATTAATGATTTTCTGAGTAATTTTTTTTTAGGCCATTTTTTGGGCGTTTCTTTCTTTTTAGGCGGGTTTATTTGTTTTTTGTTTATTTAATATACGAGGAGGCGAAGTTGAGCCGGCCGGCACGCCATGGCCTCGATCGCCGGCCCCGGTTCAGGCTACGGTCCCCTCCCCGAATCTCATTATTACGTTATTTAGAAGCTTAAAATTAGGCGATTTTAATAATAAAACGTCTTTTTTATGGAGTTTAAAAACAGTGTTGCCAAAATAGGTTTAAACATTTTTTTGAGCCAGTGTTGCCAAAATAAGTTCAAAATAGACCAAAAACGCAGAGGAATAGAACGTTTTAAAACCAAGCTGGAAAAACTGTGTAAATCTTGAGTGGTTGGTAAGCCTGCTACAGACGGCTCATTTTGGGGGGTATCAAAGACCCATTTCTAAAAGCCAGGAGTGCCAAAATGGTTTTTTTTAAACTCCCTTTTCATAGCCGATTAAGTGTTCTGGGTTACCAACTGAAAGGTTGGTACCACTGAATATAGACGTGACTCTGAATATCCAGTGCCTACATAATGACTTAACCTAGATTTTAAAATAACTTTCTTTGTTTTTCATAAACTTTTTAAACCGATTTACCAAAACAAGTTTAAAATTAAACTAAATGAGCCAAAAATAAAAATAATGGTGAAAAAGCCTTGAAATCAGGCTTTCATGTAAAACTTGAGCGGTTGGTATGCCTGCAAGTCGTTCTCTTGAGGCCGTGCAAATATTTTCGCTTTTTTAAAATTAAGAATAAGTGTTGCCAGCTGAAAGGTTGGCATTACTGGAAGTATCGACGCGGTGGACCTTTTTCCAGCGCCAAAGTATTGACGTCAATAATTTTTAAAGGGCGACCTGCGCCCTGGAAGAGTTAAAATATTGACTGGCACTCAGGACAAAAAATCTTCCGTTAATTAGGTAAGTTAAGAAGTCGGAGAAAACAAATAAACTTGACCTTGAAACTAACCGGAGGAATAAATTAAACGGGGTGTGGAAGTTAATTGAAAACTCAAACGGGTCGATACGTCTAGCCAAAAGAAAGACCTCCGCCGGCCTTTTATCTCGGAAACTACTCAACCGATTTTTTAAATTCCTCAAAGAAATGTTATTGTAATACTTTTCATGTACGACTCTTTATTTTAAGTGAAGGGGGAATAAGAAGGGAAAACCGCTTGAACGGGACGTTGGCCCCCTCCTGAGTTCTTTGAAGTACGAACGTGCAACGTTGCACATCTGCTACATCAAGGACGAAACCACTAAACGACGTTTTTCGATTTTCTTCAACCATAAAAAAACTCTGTTTTGGTTGGCTGCACTGTACAATCCTCAAACAAAGGAATCAAACAACGGAATGTGAACCCTAAAAAAAGTTGTTAGGAGAAAAGCAATAGCGGGAAAATGGCCATAATAAGCCCTGTGAGGGTTCTAGAAAAACCCGTTTTGAGAGGATTTCAGGCGTTACCCTGTAAAAAAAAAACCGGACGTGGAGGGTGGATGGTAACACAATAACTTCTAAGGAAGGGAACCCCCCTAGCCGTTTCCCACAGTAATTAGTTTGAGAAACACCTTTATTTCCTGGCGTTTTCTTCAATCTACCGTTTTTGGTGTTATTTTAGTATGTAATAACTTGGTTTTCTGGCGTTTCCCCCCGTTTTTTGTGTCAAAAACACCATTTTTAGGCGTTTTCCATTGTCCATAGTTCACGAACACCAATATTGTCGTATTTTAAAGCGTTTTCTTCAATCTTTCAGCCTAAAACACCATGTTTTGGTGTTTTCAACAGTGTCATCGGGTTTTCTGGCGTTTACTCCCGTTTTTTTGGTTAAAAGACGACATTTTTGTGCGTTTTTCTTGTCCGTAGTTTGCGAAACACCATTTTGATCGTATTTTAAAACTTATCCCCAAAACACAATTTTCTGGCATTTCCCCTAGTTTTTTTTGTCAAAACACCATTTTTGGACGTTTTCCATTGTCCATAGTTCACGAAACACCAATATTGTCTTATTTAAAGCGTTTTCTTCAATATTCTGCCTAGAAACACCATTTTTTGGCGTTTTCTACAGTTTCATGGGTTTTCATTTTCCCGTTTTTTTCGTCAAAAACACCAATTTGATGTTTTAAACGTTTTCTTCATCTTTATCCCTAAAAACACCATTTTTGGCGTTTTCTACAGTTTCTGGCGTTTTCCCCGTTTTTTGTCAAAAACACCTTTTTGGGAGGTTTCCATTGTCCGTAGTTCACGAAACACCAATTTTGTCGTATTTTAAAGCGTTTTCTTCAATGTTTCTCCCTAGAAACACCTTTTTGGTGTTTTCAACAATCTCAAAGGGTTTTCAGTCGTTTTTCCCAATTTTTTTTTTCGTCAAAAAACACATTTTTTATTTTCCATGGCCCACAAAACACCAATTTTCGAATTTTAATGCGTTTTCTTCAGTCTTTCTCCCTAAAAACACCATTTTTTGGCGTTTTCTACAGTTTTTGTGTTTTGGCCCTTTGAAAAAACATCATTTTTGGCCGTCTTTCATGTCCATATTTGTCCGTCTTTCTGTCAATAAACACCATTTTTAGATGTTTTCCGTTTAGGCGTTTTCCGCAATCTTGCCAATAGAAAACCCGTTTTTTCATAGTTTTTGACGTTTTCTTTATGTTTACAAAAAATGTCAAATGATTGATGACTGTTGGTTTTTTGTGTGGGCTTTTTTTTGTGAACTTTTAAAAAATAGAGTTCGAGGGTATTGCAATAGAAAAACGAAAATTCGGTAAAAATGTGAATTTCCTGTTTGTCTATTTTATGATTATGGAGAACATAAAATGGAATTTTCCATATAAAAATAAAAATCGTAAAATTAAGTTAAAAAAAAAAATTTCTGTAATCTAGAGTAAGTGCCGGAGGGAGAGGGTTTGAAGAAGCGTTTGGAGCTATGAAAATGGCGCCGATGTTAGGCTTCGGTTGAAGTTGGGCTCTGGTCGACTCGGCCGTCGGTGGATATCGATCGAGCCGTAGCCCGTTCGGGATTCGTCGGCGCAGGGCTGAGCGTTCGTCGGCGCCGAGGGGTCGTTCAGGTTCCCGTCGCCCGGCGGGGAGGGCGAAGCGGGGAGGCCGGCTGAATAGCCGAATGTTCTGCCATGAGAACTTAACGACGATAACCCACCGGCTCCCATCACCCCCTCCCCATCAGCAGTCCCCCTTTTATATCTCTAACAACGTTTCTAACAGACGCTTCTCAACTAAAAGTACAGCAACTGCCAAAAATCAATACTTCGAAAAAGAATCTATTGTTTTACCCTCCACGTCGGGTTTTTCGGGAAAGGGTCTTCCAGACCCCGTAGGGTCAATTCGATCTATACCGATCTCAACTTTGTCTGTAGTTCCGTCCGGCCGTAGCATTTTTCCGGAACACTTTACGGCCACAATTTTCACCCGATAACAAAATTTCACTCAATCTTCCTCAGTCGATGAAAGTGATTTTTGAATTTTGAAAAAATGGCGGAGATATGCACGTTTGAAATTTTAAAAACTGCGCTGCGGCCGTGTTGGTTCGATTTTTCACCAAATATTCATTATATATTTTTGACGAAATTTTTTCTTTTAGTAGGGAGAAATTTGATACTTCCACTCCTTGCAAGAGTGACTTCCCTTGGGCAGAAAAACCTTATTTCTACCTTGATACTAAAAAAAGTACTAGTCTGGAGCTGGCCCGACGGGAATTCCTTAAAGAGAAGGAACAATACAGGAGGGGGAAGTATAACGGAGGGGGAAGTACAAAGGCCTGGAAGTATAACGGAGGGAGAAGTAAAAGGAGGGGGAAGTATAACGGAAGGGGAAGTTTTTTCCATAGTTTGAAAACCGTATAAAAAGTACTAGTTTGAATAGCTTCCAACGAAAACTTCCTCAAAGAGAAGTAAAAATCTAGGAGGGGAAGTATAACGGAGAGGGAAGTTTTTTTGTCGAAAATTTTTAAGTTTTTTTCTTTTTCAAAAAATTTTCACTTTTTTCCGAGTTTTTTTTTATTTTCTTTTTTTTTTTTTTTTTTTAATTTGCACTTTTTTCTGAAAAATTTTCTAGGTTCTTTTTTTTTTCGAAAATTTTTTAAGTATCAAGGTAGAAATTATGGGCTCTTTGCCCTAGGGATGAGCCTCTCGTAACGGGTGGAAGTATGAAATTTCTCCCTACTAAATAAAATGATAATTAAAAAGTGACAATTTTTTTACTTCAAAATTCGTAAAAAATGTAAGGAGTCTTCGGTGAAAATTAAGTGAAAACGGCCGCAGCGCAGTTTTTAAAATTTCAAACGCGCATATCTCCGCCATTTTTTCGAAATTCAAAAATTTCCCGGAAAAATGCTACGGCCGGCCGGCACCACAGACGAAGTTGAGATCGGTAAAAATCAATACTCGATTGACCCTCCGGGGTCTGGAAGACCCTTCCCCAAAAACACGACTTGGAGGGTATCACAATAACTTCTTTAAGGAAGTTAATTAGAAAATTTTTGATAAAGAAAGAAAAAAAGTTAATACTGCAAACTTGCAAAAAAAAAAAAAAAAAAAAAAAAAAAAAAAATAAATTAAATTAAAAAATAATTTTGAAAATTTTTGAAAAAATAAATTAAAATTTTTCGGGAAAAAATCCCCCTCCTTAAACATCCACTCCTTTATACTTCCCCCTCCTTAACATTCCCCTGCTTCATACTTCCCCCTCCTTAATACTCCCCCTCCTATATTGTTCCTTCAATAAAGTTTCGTTGGAAGCTCTTCAAACATTTTATCCTTCTCCTTTTATTATCTCTACATACATATTAACTTCCTCAAAAAGGGATTATTGTGATATTATTATGGATTATTTCGTATTTAAGAAGTATAACTTATCTTTACATTGAAAATGAAATTAATAAACTTAATAAGAGATTAACGCAATTTAACCGCACCCTCCATGTGAGGGCTTTCAAGACCCCAGGAAAACTGATTAGTGCTCTTTGCCCATCATAAAATTGTCTCTGGTGCCGGCAGTCCGTCATTTTCACCAAATTTTACAGAATCTTACTTTTGTAGTTAGCTTAAAAATGATGACATCTTTTTTTCGAATTTCCCCAAATCGGAGATATGAGTTTTGCTTGATGCGCTATGGCGTACAATCCGATCTTGACCAAATTTTTACCAAATTCTCCTTATAGTTAATCAATACGGGCCCGATCTTCACCAAATTTTCACCAAATATTCCTTATATTTAACATAATTTATTGAAGAAGAAGAATTATAAACAGTAAAATATTAATTTTCCAGGAAATGCCTTATTTCAAAATGGGTAGTGATTTAGCGTTCGCTGCCATCTATGAAAAATAAAGAGAAGCTCATGAAGACTCGCCGAACCGCCAAGATGCGCTGGGTTGAATTTCTGTTTCATTTTTTAACAAAAGGTAGCAGTTATACATTCTAAACCAGTTTATTATGTACTTTTTATTACTTACTTTTATAGGGTTTTAGGCCATTTTGGTGCTGAGAAATTTTGCAGTATGAGATTTTCTGGAGGCAGAATCCAATTTACGAGCTGGACTTGTCGAAAAATCCAGGCAGGTCAGTAAATCTTAATTTATATTTTTGTTCCAACCGCAGTTTGAAACAGGTTTTGAAACTCCTGGAGCATGCGCAGAAGGATTTGGAAGTCAAATTTGACGTCGTTCAAACCGGTTTTCCGTCAAATCTGACTCCTGACGTCAAAGATGATGTGTAAATCCTTCTGCGCATGCTCCAGGAGTTTTAAACCAGTTTCAAACTGCGGTTGGAACAAAGCTAATCTTCCTAAACTTTCATTTTTCCGTAAAAACTGTATAAGTACAGAAGAAAATTAAATTTCAAAAAACTAGTCTGGAGCTGGCGCCGACGGGAATTTCCTTAAAGAGAAGAAACAATTTAGGAGGGGGAAGTATAACGGAGGGGGAAGTAAACGGAGGGCAAGTATAACGGAGGGGGAATTTTTTTGAAAAATTTTCTGAGTTTTTTTTTCCGAAATTTTTTTTAAGTATCAAGGTAGAAATAGGATTTTTGCCCAAGAGAGGTCCCTCTCGTAAGGCGTCGAAGTATGAAATTTCTCCCTACTAATTAATGTAAAAAAAAAGAATTTTTTTACACAAAAAAATCGTAAAAATATAAGGAGAAATTGGTAAAAATTTGGTGAAAATGGACCAACGCCGCAGCGAATTTTTTAAAATTTCAAACGCGCATCTTCGCCATTTTTTCGAAATTCAAAAATCGCCCTCGTTAGTTTTGTTCACCGGCTAAAGAAATTTGTGTGAAAATTTGGTGAAAATCGGATGAAAACTGTGGCCGTAAAGTGTTCCAGAAAAATGCTACGGCCGGCCGGCACCACAGACAAAGTTGAGATCGGTAAAAATTCGATTTGACCCTCCGGGGTCTGGAAGACCCTTCCCCAAAAACCCGACGTGAGGGTACCAACTCTTTAAAGTTAATATGAGCAATATCTCCCTAGGAATGACTTGCAGAAAAATAAAGAATTTGGAAAAAACTTTTTATTTTACTGAAAGAGGGGCCTAAAAATCCCAAGGGGAAGACTCTTCAGGGAGCTATAACTTCAGATTTCAAACTAACCCAACTAGCGTGATCTAGCAAAAAAAAATTTTATTTCAGTTCTTATAAGAGCAGTAGGGACCAAGCGATGTTAAAATTTTTTTGCTTTCGTATTCTTAAGGGGATATGAGGGTTTTAAGTTGGTTGCTTTGTACATATTTCGTTGTGAGCAACGGTTTTCGGTTTTTCCCTTCTATCTTGGAAACCGTCGCTCAAAACGAAAAAATGTCATAAGTAAAAGTTGTAGGTACTGAAATTTACTACATAAAATATCTTATTAGTTTTTTCCGTCAGAGCAATACTTTAGGAGATATGGAAGTATTTAAGTTGGTTGCTTTGCAAATTTTTCGTTGTTAACAACGGTTTTCGGTTTTTCCCTTCTATCTCGGAAACCGTCGCTCAAAACGAAAAAACGTCCAAGTAAAAGTCGTAGCTACGGAAATTTCCTACAAAAAAGACCTCATTGGTTTTTTTGTCAGAGCAATACTTAAGGAGATATGAGGGTTCTTAAGTGAGTTGCTTTGCAAATTTTTCGTTGTGAGCAACGGTTTTCGGTTTTTCCCTTCTATCTCGGAAACCGTCGCTCAAAACGAAAAATGTCCTAAGTAAAAGTTGTAGGTACAAAATTTCCTACAAAATTTCTTTATTCATTATTTGTGTAAGAGCAATATTTAAGGAGTTATGAGGTTAAAACTAATAATCCTACAGAGTCTGAAAACTTAAAACCTTCATATCTCCTAAAATATTGCTCTGACGGAAAAAACCAATAAGATATTTTATGTAGTAAATTTCCGTAGCTACAACTTTTAATTAGGACATTTTTTCGTTTTGCGACGGTTTCCAAGATAGAAGGGAAAAACCGAAAACCGTTGATCACAACGATGAGATGAGGCAGTTTTAAAATGATGCTTTTGGGAGATGAGTAAAAATGATCCTTTAATTTAGTTGGGCAGTGTATTTAGGGAGGTTCTTAAGGAAGGATCTTTGAATTAAAGATCACACGAACACAGCTTGATGTAACAGTGATGCATAAATCATAATGGGTTTTTAATGGTGTGTAGAAAAATAATTTTGTTTGCTTGGAAGATGAAAGAAGTGGCGGTAAACGGTTGTAGTTCGTGCGTGGAAATCAAAATTAGTAAAGAGATAAATAATGGATTTAAAATAGTAAAATAAGGTCGGGGCGCGCAAGTGCTTCTTGGGAAGTGGGGAAGAAGGGTGAGACCGGTGGAGGGACCTCGATTTCTCGCCGCCTCCACACCAGTCTACGCACGGGCATGGGCCGGGAATTATGATCGTCTCGTCCTACTATCTTCTCGTTCCTTTCCTTCTCGTCTCCTCCGAGGCTCAATGGCTCCGCGGTTCGGACGTTTATTTCGCGGCCGAGGGTTCCGGTGGACTCGGAGGACTCGCGGGGGCGGTGACCGGCCGGCGGAGTCTCCTCGCCGAATCGAAACCGCCCCCGGAGCCCCAATCCTCAGAGACCCCGCATGACGGAAAGCATATCAAACGTTATGATGTTATGACCGTCGAGTTCCAAAGGGTCGAAACTCCCTTCATGATCGGCCTATGGATTTTCTGTTCGTCACTCGCCAAAATAGGTACACAATCAACCACCCCTAAAAAACAAAAGGGTGGAAACTTTTTTTTTTTTAACTTTTAGGGAGGTTACGGAAATCGACCACGCCGCTACCTCCAAACCTTTCCCCCGAGTAAATAAATCTTTCCATTTATAATCTATACAACATTAAATAAACGTAAAAAAATTCTAAAATCCAATAAAAAAGCCATCACAATTTTTATAGATCGAAGCATTTTAAACGTCAAAATCAATAAAAACACCGTCATTTTCAGCACATCATGTCATAAAATGAAGGAAAAACATAAAGATACTTATAAATCCAGATTAATCAACTCGTCAACTTGAAAATTATGACGAAATTTCTTTATTTTTTGAGATGTCGTCATTAATTTGTCAAACAAACGTCATATAATGGAAGAACTGTCGCAGCATCTCGGGGGAAAGTAGGTGTCATCTTCATCCGTCCCCGCATTTTATGACGATATGTTGTCGAAATTATGACGATTTGCTTTATGAAAGTAATAAAACGTGTTCAAGTTGACGCATTGGTAAAATGACGTATTGTAAGAATCCTTCCCGTTTTTCCTCACATTATGTTATGTTGAGATTATGACGAGATGTTTTTATGACAAAAGGTTTCCCTTGTTCAAAAATGATACTTAAAAATCCAGATTAATCAACTCGTCAACTTGAAAATTATGACGAAATTTCTTTATTTTTGAGATATCGTCATTAATTTGTCAAACAAACGTCATTTAATGGAAGGAACTGTCGCAGCATCTCGGGGGGAAAGTGTAAGCTGCTTTCATCCGTCCCCGCCATTTTATGACGATATGTTGTCAAAATTATGACGATTTGCTTTAATGAAAGTAATAAAACGTGTTCAAGTTGACGCAGGGTAAAATGACGTATTGTATGAATCCTTTTCGTTTTTCCTCCACTGACGGCATTATGTTATGTGAGATTATGACGAGATGCGTTTTTATGACAAAAGGTGTTCCCTTGACAAAAATCTGATACTTATAAATCCACATTAATCAACTCGTCAACTTGAAAATTATGACGAAATTTCTTTATTTTTTGAGATGTCGTCATTATGTCAAACAAACGTCATAAATGAAAGGAACTGTCGCAGCATCTCGGGGGGACAGTGAAGCTGTCTTTTCATCCGCCCCTGCCATTTTATGACGATATGTTGTCGAAATTATGACGAGTTGCTTTTATGAAAGCAATAAAACGTGTTCAAGTTGACGCATTGGTAAAATGACGTATGTATGAATCCTTTCGTTTTTCCTCCACTGATGACATTATGTTATGTTGAGATTATGACGAGATGTGTTTTTATGACAAAAGGTGTTCCCATGTCAAAATATATACTTATAAATCCAGATTAATCAACTCGTCAAATTGAAAATTATGACGAAATTTCTTTATTTTTGAAAAGTTGTCGTCATAAATTTGTCAAATAAACGTCAAATAATGGGAATCCAGGAAGGAACTGTCACAACATTGATGACGCTGTTTTCTTAATCCGTCCCGCCATTTATGACGATATGTGTCGAAATTATGACGATTTGCTTTTATGAAAGTAATAAAAGTGTTCAAGTTGACGCATTGGTAAAATGACGTGTTGTGAGAATAATTCCCGTTTTTCCTCCACTGACCAGATTATGTTATGTTGAGATTATGACGAGATGTGTTTTATGACAAAAGGTGTTCCCTTGTCAAAAATCTGATACTTATAAATCCAGATTAATCAACTCGTCAACTTGAAAATTATGACGAAATTTCTCTATTTTTTGAGAAGTTGTCGTCATAAATGTTAAACAACGTCATAAAATGGTGGGAACTGTAGCAGCATCTCGGAGGGAAGTGTGAGCAGTCTTCTTCATCCGTCCCCGCCATTTTATGACGATATGTTGTCGAAATTATGACGAGTTGCTTTATGAAAGTAATAAAACGTGTTCAAGTTGACGCATTGGTAAAATGACGTATTGTATGAATCCTTTTCGTTTTTCCTCCACTGACGACATATGTTATGTTGAGATTATGACGAGATGCGTTTTATGACAAAGGTGTTCCCTTCTTAAAATCTGATACTTATACATCCAATTAATCAACTCGTCAACTTGAAAATATGACGAAATTTTCTTTATTTTTGAGAAGTTGTCGTCATAAATTGTCAAACAAACGTCATAAAATGGTGGGAACTGTAGCAGCATCACGGGGGGAAAGATGAGCTGTCTTCTTCATCCGTCCCCGCCATTTTATGACGATATGCAGTCGAAATTATGACGATTTGCTTTAATTGCGAAAGTAATAAAACGTGTTCAAGTGATAATGGTAAAATGACGTATTGTAAGAATCCTTCCGTTTTTCCTCCACTGATGACATTATGTTATGTTGAGATTATGACGAAAGTTTTTATGACAAAGGTGTTCCCTTGTCAAAATCTGGTACTTATAAATCCAGATTAATCAACTCGTCAACTTGAAAATTATACGAAATTTCTTTATTTTTGAAAAGTTGTCGTCATAAATTTGTCAAATAAACGTCATATAATGGAGGGAACTGTCGCAGCATTGATGACGCTGCCTTCTTCATCCGTCCCCCCATTTTATGACGATATGTTGTCGAAATTATGACGATTTGCTTTTATGAAAGTAATAAAACGTGTTCAAGTGATTATGGTAAAATAACGTATTGCAAGAATCCTTCCGTTTTGCCTCCACTGACGACATTATGTTGAGATTATGACGAGATGTGTTTTATAACAAAAGGTGTTCCTTTTCAAAAATCTGGCACTTATAAATCCAGATTAATCAACTTGTCAACTTGAAAATTATGACCAATTTTTTTATTTTTGAGATGTCGTCATTGAGTCAAACAAACGTCATATAATGGTAGGAACTGTCATCCGTCCCCGTCATTTTATGACGATATGTTGTCGAAATTATGACGATTTGCTTTTAAAAAGTAATAAAACGTGTTCAAGTTGACGCATTAGTAAAATGACGTATTGTAAGAATCCTTCCGTTTTTGCTCCACTGACGACATTATGTTATGTTGAGATTATGACGAGATGTGTTTTATAACAAAGGTGTCTGCCTTGTCAAAACCTCTTAAAACAGAACAACAAAACCATTTGTTTTTCCATATTTACGGAGTATTCATTTTTTAAATTACAAACTCCTCACGTAAAGACTCGTGATTCATAAATATTCGACTATCTTTTTACAATTTTTCATGCTTATTACCAGATTTTTCCTTTTAGTTTTCGCCAGTAAAACAGTTCAAATCTAAATAAGCGTATTTTTACATTTTTCGGCAGAATACCCAGGATTATAGAAATACTAATGACTTCACTCCAATATCACCAAGTACTGCCCCGAAATTTTTCAAAAGGCCCGAAAAAAGATCATGGAGGTAATACAGAGGCACTGTTTAAAAAGCAAGTCGTTCGCCGAAATATCCCTTTAGGAGCCGATCTAAAAGGCAATACTATAACTATAAAAAATTATAAAAAAAAAAGATTATAAAAAAATGAGTACATCGATTACAAATTGTCGGTCAAGGTTTTTCCCAATGTTACGATAATAAAGACTAGCAGGGGGGAAAATAAATTCTTTACAATGTTTGCAAACTTCTGTCATTTATATGGACTCTTGGAAGTTATTGTAATACTCTTCAAGATCGGTTTTTTGTGAGAGGGCCTAACCTGTGAGGAAACGCGACAATGCGATCGTAGTGACAAGTACATCAACTACGTACTACAACACACCTTAACCACAAAATTTATGTCGCACAATGTGTAATTTACTTACATTCTTAATGAATTCAATTGACAAGCCAAAAACGGTAAATTTTCGATTTTTTGGCAAAGATTTCCGTTATGCAACAAAACCTTGGCTATCTTTTGAATCCGAACTATTTTTAATCTTTTTTTGCGTGTTTTATCTCTAATTTTGAATCATGGATAAAACGAATAAAAAATGTTTTAAAATAAGACTAATAATGGAGGAAATGACAGTGATAACGGATATCTCACGACGCGTTTCGGTTAAAAAGCTTCGTCAGGCGAGCTTTTCTTCTACCACTAAAAATTTGCGGAAATTAAGCAAAAAAAAAATGTTCTTAGGTTAGTGGTTTAATAAAAAGAAAATTGAGGTAGGAAAGTCGCTTTTAAAATATTAAAGGGGTCCATCGTGAAAAAAGGCGCATGGGGAAATCAAAACTGAGGACATTTTTTTCATCCTTTCAAAATAATAAAAATTGTCAAAACCTAACATCACTGCATACAGTTCTACCAATTTAAATTTTTTTAATCATGTTTACCAACTCATCTGCTCTCCAGTAGCTTCTAAAATGGAGTTTTACTTCATCTTTCTCTGCCATCCCCAAAACCTACACTGCACACAGTTCTGCCAATTTAAATTTTTTATCATTTTTACCAACTCATCTGCTCTCCAGTAGCTTCTTTAATGGAGTTTCACTTCACCTTTCTCTGCCATCCCCAAAACCTACACTGCACACAGTTCTGCCAATTTAAATTTTTTTATCATGTTTACCAACTCATCTGCTCTCCAGTAGCTTCTCAATGGAGTTCACTTCACCTTTCTCTGCCATAAATGTTTGACTTTATGGAAGTTTTCGTCGATAAAGTAGAGTCCATAATTTAAGAGGAAAAAATGCCGGAGAAAAAAAAATCTTTTTTTCGTTTTCCGCACTTAAAAAAATAAAAAAAGAACCTAGAAAATTTTTCAGAAAAAAGCGCAAATTAAAGAAAACCCGAAAATTAAAAAAAGATGGAAAATTTTTCGAAAAAAAAAAAAATCGGAAAAAAGTGAAAATTTTTTTGAAAAAGGAAAAAAATAGAAATTGTTCGACAAAAAAAACTCCCCCTCCGTTATGCTTCGCCCTCTCTTATACTTCCCCCTCCATTACTTCCCCTCCTACATTTTTACTTCTCTTTAGGAAGTTTTCGTTGGAAGCTATTCACACTAGTACTTTTTCATGCGGTTTCAAACTATGGAACTCTTTTTGAGTGTTCTTACGGACTTTTGTCAACAAGCAATATCACTCAGAAGGGCCCTTTTATAATCTTAAGAGTCGAAAACACGCTTTTTAATTAAAATGATTAGTTTTCATATGGGAAATAATTGGATGGAATGGACTCCGTTCAATTGTAAGGCGCCTCCTCTCCTTTCAATTGAAGTTAAGACCCCAATCCGGTTGATTTCGGATGTTTTATTTTTCATCTCACCCTTAATAATTGAAACTAATTGCGGGACTTCATTGACGCCGGTTGTAACCCGTTTTAGACCGTTGAAAAACAAAATCGAAACAGGAAATCCAGCGGTTTTTTTAGGCGTGGAAAAGGGTGTGTTTTTGACGTTCGAATGGATCAGGCTAAGTGGGGGATTTCAATTCGACCTCTGCTTCTGATTTTGAGCGTTGTTTGTAACTACAAAACTGAAAAGGGGTCGATTTTCCCTTCTGAAACGTGACCCTAAAACAGCGAGAAGAATCGATGAGCTCATCCTACAGGGTGCGTTGTTTGACGTCGTTCTAATCGCTTTTTCTATAAGATAAAAATTGTTTTTCCTCAAAGATAAAAGCCAAAAACTCTTCTTTTTTTCCTCCCCAAAGGCTTTATTGAACGGCCTATTTTAAATGCCATTATAGCTCGGAAAAAAGCTCAAGTCTAAAATGCTTTATTCATGAACAAAGCAATAACTAATGCAGTTGGATTTTTTCCAACCGTGAAGAATTTTTGAACTTCGGAAATAGTTTTTTTTATGTGAGTACGGAAGTATGACGTCATTGGAGTCAAAGTAGGGCACGTAATCATATTAGCTTTGTTCCAACCGCAGTTTGAAACTCCTGGAGCACGCGCAGAAGGATCTTCACGTCTAAGACGTCAGATAACTTCAGATTTGACGGATAAACTATTTGAACGTCAAATTGACGTCCAAAACCTTCTGCGCATGCTCCAGGAGTTTCAAACTGCGTTTGGAACAATGCTAATATATGATTACGTCCTACTCTATATTTCAAAATTTTTTTCACCATAAATATGTCCAAGATAATTGCGAATTTTTGGACATAAATTGAATCTTGAAATAAGAATTTTTTAAGAACGTTTTCGTTATTTTCTTCAAATCTAAAACGACGTCAAATTTGACGTCCAAAATCTTCTGCGCATGCTCCAGGAATTGGAACAAAGCTAATGATTACGTCCTACTCTACATTTCAAAGATTTTCCACCAAATCTATTTCCAAGATAATGCGAATTTTCGGGCAAAAATTGAATCTTGAAAAAAAGAATTTTTGTAAGAACGTTTTCGTGATTTTCTTCAAATCTAAAACGACGTCAAATTTGACGTCCAAAACCTTCTGCGCATGCTCCAGGAGTTGGAACAAAGCTAATATAATATGATTACGTCCTACTCTATATTTCAAAAAATTTTTCATAATTGCGAATTTTTTGACAAAAATTGAATCTTGAAAAAAAATTTTTGTAAGAACGTTTTCGTTATTTTCTTCAAATCTAAAACGACGTCAAATTTGACGTCCAAATCTTCTGCGCATGCTCCAGGAGTGGAACAAAGCTAATATGATTAGGTCTACTCTATATTTTCAAAAATTTTTCATAATTGCGAATTTTTTGACAAAATTGAATCTTGAAAAAGATTTTTGTAAGAACGTTTTCGTGATTTTCTTCAAATCTAAAACGTCAAATTTGACGTCCAAAACCTTCTGCACATGCTCCAGGAGTTGGAACAAAGCTAATATATGACGTCCTACTCTATATCGCAAAAGTTTTCACCATATCTATTTCCAATAATTGCGAATTTTGGGCAAAAATTGAATCTTGAAAAAGAATTTTTGTAAGAACGTTTTCGTGATTTCTTCAAATCTAAAACGACGTCAAATTTGACGTCCAAACTCTGCGCATGCTCCAGGAGTTGGAACAAAGCTAATAATGATTACGTCTACTCTATATTTCAAAAAATTTTTCATAATTGCGAATTTTTTGAAAAAAAAATTGAATCTTGAAAAAAGAATTTTTGTAAGAACGTTTTCGTGATTTTCTTCAAATCTAAACGACGTCAAATTTGACGTCCAAACCTTCTGCGCATGCTCCAGGAGTAACAAAGCTAATATTACGTCCTACTCTATATTTCAAAAAATTTTTCATAATTATTTCCAAATATTGTGAATTTGGACAAAATTGAATCTTGAAAAAAGAATTTTTAAAACGACGTCAAATTTGACGTCCAAAACCTTCTGCGCATGCTCCAGGAATTGGAACAAAGCTAATATTACGTCCTACTCTATATTTCAAAATTTCACCAATCTATCCATATTGCGAATTTTTGACAAAATTGAATCTTGAAAAAAGAATTTTTGTAAGACGTTTTCGTGATTTCTTCAAATCTAAAACGACGTCAAATTTGACGTCCAAAACCTTCTGCGCATGCTCCAGGAGTGGAACAAAGCTAATAATTGACGTCCTACTCTATATTTCAAAAATTTTTACCAATCTTTTTCCAAGATAATTGCGAATTTTTCGACAAAATTGAATCTTGAATTTGTAACATCCCTAATCTAAACGACGTCAAATTTGACGTCCAAAACCTTCTGCGCATGCTCCAGGAGTTGGAACAAAGCTATTTGATTACGTCTACTCTATTTTTTTCAAAATTTTTACCATATCTATTCCAAGATTTGGGACAAAAATGAATCTTGAAAAAAGAATTTTTGTAAGAACGTTTTCGTGATTTTTTCAAATCTAAGAAATTTTCCTATTAAGTTTTCTCGCCTTTTTTTCCCCCTAATCCCACTTCCGATCGATTCAAAGGTTTAACATCTAATGGGATTTTTTTTTTCTCTTTTCGTGTCGAGTTTATTTGCCCCGAATTGCGTTTTTTCTCGTTCTGGTTCCTTTTGAAACTTGACCGTTTGCCAACTGAACTCTGGTTATTCCCTGTTTAACCCGCTCAATAAAAGTCTAAATATTTCCAATAAAAAAACACCTAAAATGTTTATTAGTAAATTTTCAAAATTTTTAAAATTCACCTTTTCGCTAAAAAGCGCTTTTTTGTTTATTTTTTATTTTATGGATAAACTGAGGAGAAAAAAAATGTTTCAAAAAGTCAAACAACGATTCTTCCGCTCTAGTAAACAAAGCGCAGTTGCAGCCCTGGGTCTAACAATATCGATTTCTACGTTTTTCACCCTAAAAAAACAACTTTCATAGTGTCTGAAAATTCAATTAACACGTTTGATTTATCTTGCGGGAAAAGAGCCAAAAATGCCGTAAACCTCGTGCTTGAAAAAATAGTTAAGGTGTTCCAAAAATAATTAAAAACGTATTTCCTATACATAAAAACGCTACTAGAGGGTTCAACAACCCCTTGAGAGGCAACCCCTTCCTTTATTATTCACCCTTGAGCCACTCCTTTATAAACAGATGCCTTAAGCTGAAAAAGAAGACACTTCACGGTCATTAGTGATTCTTCTTCTTATTATTTCAAAAGTTCAAAAATTTTCGATGAATTTTTAACTTAGAGATCAATTTTAGGCCAAAATGAAAGAAAAAAAACTCCTAGGCCTCGTTTTATAATTATTTGAGTTTTCAAAAACTTTGGTGGGCATGTTTGTCATTTAAATTAGTTACAAAACTGCCCGCTAGTTTTTTGAGTTTAAAAATTTTTGCAGAATGTTTTTGACGTATCGTTTAAGGCGAACCCCCATAGATTCGAGAAAATAAAATAAACAGGGAATATTATCGGATTACGGGGGTTGTTTTTGTGTTGAGAGGTTCCTGACATCAAACTCGATTTTCTTGACTAAGTGGGGGGTAGACGACGATACGGCGCCTTTTTTTTCGAGGGTGGCGAGAGGCGCCTCCCATTTCAATTGTCCGCAAGAATCTTGCTACAAAACTTGTTAAATTCGCATTATTTTCAAACTGCAGTGCTTAATATTCAATTTGAGGTCATAGAACGCTCTTATCGTGGGTTAACCCTGTCGAGCAACACTGTTTTTTCGAGCTGCAGCCACTCCGCGGGTTGATTCATAGTTTTGTTGACGTCATCGGATAGCAATCGTGATGAATTAGGACATAAACCTCCACCCTCGGGGTTGCAGCTGAGTGTTGTAAACAATATGCCGGGATGCGGGGGAGTCGAGATAGCCAGATCGATTCCGAGGTTTTCTCAGGTCAAGGTTACGATGGGCGGGGCCCCCTCCGCAAGAAAAATAGCGGAGGGGGCCGTTTATTATTATATATTTTGTTTTTGGCCAGAGATCAACGACTGTAAACTAAAATTTAATCCAAATGGATTTTTGACTGACGTTTCCTCCCCGGGACGGTCGACCCGTGTGTGCTATTTACACAAGCGACTTTAATTTTGCACAGTGTAAATAAGATTTAAAAAACGCGTTGTAGGTAACTTCCGAATGCATCATAAAATAAGTCTTTCTTAAGCCAGTACGACCTTAACGTCTTGCGTTAATCATATAACCAAGGCGCCTGAAGCTGAGTAGCTCTTACATGAAGATTCTTAAGCGCTATTGACCTCAGTAGGTCAAAATCGAGGCATCTTTTCAGCTGTAGCCACTAATGTACCCAGCATTCAAAAAAAGTCTTCCTTAAGCCATTCGACCTTAACGTCTTGCGTAATCATATAACCAAGGCCTGAAGCTGAGTAGCTCTTACATGAAGATTCTTAAGCGCTATTGACCTCAGTAGGTCAATCGAGGCATCTTTTCATAGCTGTAGCCACTAAAGTGTACCCAGCATTCAAAAATAAGTATTCCTTAAGCCATTCGACTTAACGTCTTGCGTTAATCATATAACAGGCGCCTGAAGCTGAGTAGCTCTTACATGAAGATTCTTAAGCGCTGCTGACCTCAGTAGGTCAAAAATCGAAGCACCATCTGTTGCCACAAAGCACCCAGCATTTTTCTTTTTACCATAGAAAAATTTACAAACGGATGGGCGTGACGTAAACGGGCGTAAATCTCGGGGGGTGGAGACTTCATTTTTTCCTCGTTTCTTTTCGGACTTCCAACGTATCTAGGACATCGTGAGGATCGATGGATTTCGCGTGAGAGCCCCAGACGATTTTAAGCTAATTGAACAAGTTTCTCACGTTTTGGGGCTAAGAATATCCGCCTGATAAGACCTTATCAGACCGGGCACATAAGGAGGCATACGCCATGTTGCTTTCAGGCCTTCGTGTAGCACCATTTTGTTACTGTAAATGCAGGAGCTTGAGCCGCTCGCCCTCCGGGTCCTTTATGATAAGAGCCCTTAACATAACTCACAAAGTATCCCATAAAAAAGTCGATTTTAATTATCACCCCGACTACTACAAGACACAAAAGATAGCTTATCGTCAATTTTCACCGACAGGTAAAAAAAAAGTGCTTTGAATCGATTTTCCCTCGAGGCTTTTAATGAAAATGCCTCGTCTCATTTTTCGCTTCCAATTTTTTTTTCCCTCCCTCATTCATTAAGTCCCCGGAGGATGTAGTTTTTCTTCGGGAAATTGAACCTTCGTCTATATTTAGAGCCATTAAACGCTATAGGAGACAGGGTGAATTGGCAATTTATAAAGAGCTCGCTGGTGAAACCTTATAAACATACCTGATCAATTTAAGTTTTGCGGTTAAAACCCTGGTTTTTGAAGAAGAAAAAAAGTACAAGATATAACTAGTTTTTTCCCCTACGTTTGGGGTGTTATTCAAGAGTATATCGATCCGTGCCTGACCTTTATGCTGTCCTAAATAAGATTATGTAAAAATAAAACAAATTTGTTTAAATAAAATGTAAATTTTCTCTTCGTGTGTGGTCGATGATTTCATTGGTTTTGTGATTTCAAACTGGTGGCAGCAATTAAAACGTAGGTTGGACGTTGATCAATTTCCATTCTGGAGTTTTTCCTCCACGAAAGTTGCGTAAGACCTTGTTTTCTTGAAATGTCACAACTAGGTTGTGCAACTGTTTTGTTAATCGGGACGAAAAGGCGCCCGGATTTTCTTGCGATCAATCAGATTTTTACGAGCCCGATCCATCAGGAAAGGCAAACACTCCTAAACTAAAGGCTGGATTAGTTAAAATGTGCATTTTACGATCTTGTTTTAGTGACTGGGGAAATAGAGTCTTTTCTGGACGTGACATGTTTACCAGCAGCAAACATACTTAACCCAGTATTTCATTCTTATTGATTTTTCTTTTAGGTTTTCACATGACTCCGAAGCTGCATCATATGTTTCCGGAATCATGCTGCTGATCGTCGTGGGCGTCTTTATCGGCCTTTTCCTTTTTTGTACCTCCTCCGTCCACGTATC
>JACGAQ010002090.1:0-46402 GCA_014119065.1 Orius insidiosus | reverse complement strand
GCAGAAGTTATTGTAATACAAATAACCCGTAATCGGTGTTTTCTGAAAGTCCTTGAAGGGTCACGATATTCCTGACTTCTTCTGTTGTTGGTTAAAAATCCTCCGTTATTTTGGTCTATCTTCAAAAATTTTTTACTAAATACTCTTGTTTATTAATTGGGAACTTAATTTTTTTCCTCCAGGAATTCTCATCCAAGCAAGATGACCAAGCATGGAGCCCAAGTTTCTTGTTCTTTTTTTGGGACGATTTAATCATTTTTTTTCTCTGATGATTGACAATTGTTTTGCAAATGATCTTAAGATTATTTAGCTGAAGATGTAACGACTGTTTAGCCGATGATCTAGCTATCCCTGGAATAATCTTATTTTAGCAGAGGGCTTCCTCTCTCCTGGCTCATTGAGCAACGCCATCTTGGTTCTCTCATGTTAATTTTTATGTTCTTGAATTTTCAGTTAAGCACGATGGCTTCGTTGGCTCCGTCCACAAACAATTCGATCGCTGGGTCTCGGCCAACGACTCCTTACAGTACTGTGTACACAATTCCGACACCGACTCCAGTTTGAATTCCGTCCAAGCGAATTTTCCAAAAAATATTTTTTTAACTTAAAAACTTAGAATCTGAGGCTATCTTTAAGAAAGCCAATTTGAAATCAATCCGTCCACAATGCTTCATTTTTATATTTAAAAAACAAATTTTACATTATATGCCATAGGGCTTAAAATAATATTTATAGCTTTTTAAAAAGTAATATAGTTTTTTTATTATTGTATATAATTAAATCATATAGTGTTCATTATTATATTTTTTAAGTGTGAGAATAAACCAAAATGTAACTTTTTATCAAAATAAAAAGGCTTATTTTATTCACATGGAGCCATTACAGAGTCACATAATAATTCGTCGTGTTAGATCTAACACCTGCTATCTCATTAAATAGGGGATATGAGGTTTTAAGTTGGTTGCTTTGTACATTTTTCGTTGTGAGCAACGGTTTTCAGTTTTCCCTTCTATCTTGGAAACCGTCGCTCAAACGAAAAATGTCTTTAGTCAAAGTTGTGGCTACGGAAATATACTACATAAAATATCTTACTAGTTTTTTCCGTCAGAGCAATATTTTAGGAGATATGAAGGTTTTAAGTTTTCAGACAGGCTCTGAAGGATTATTAGTTTTAACCTCATAACTCCTTAAATATTGCTCTGATGCAAATAATGAATAAGGAAATTTTTGTAGGAAATCTTTGTACCTACAACTTTTACTTAAAACATTTTTTCGTTTTGAGCGACGGTTTCCGAGAGGTAGAAGGGAAAAACCGAAAACCGTTGCTCACAACGAAAAATTTGCAAAGCAACTCACTTAAGAACCCTCGTATCTCCTTAAGTATTGCTCTGACAAAAAAACCAATGAGGTATTTTTGTAGGAAATTTCCGTAGCTACGACTTTTACTTAAGACGTCTTTTCGTTTTGAGCGACGGTTTCCGAGATAGAAGGGAAAAACCGAAAACCGTTGGTAACAACGAAAAATTTGCTAAGCAACCAACTTAAATACTTCCATATCTCCTAAAGTATTGCTCTGACGGAAAAACTAACTAAAATATTTATGTAGTAAATTTTAGTACCTACAACTTTTACTTAGGACATTTTTTCGTTTTGAGCGACGGTTTCCGAGATAGAAGGGAAAAACCGAAAACCGTTGTTAACAAAGAAAAATTTGCAAAGCAACTCACTTAAAAACCATCATACCTCCTTAAAGAAGTTATTGTGATACCCTCCACGTCGGCTTTTTGGGGGAGGGTCTTCCAGACTCCTGAGGGTAAAACCAAATTTTTTGTGTTAATTCAGCCTTGGAATAAAAAATAATTTCACAAATGGATGGTTTTTTTTTTTTTTTTTTTTTTGAGGGGGGGGGGGACTGATTGGTGAATTTTCAGCCGATTATTGTCGAACTCGATTAATCGACTAATCGATGCTTCTAAATTCAAGATTCTTCTTTTTGAGGATTCAAATTATTAGTAATTATTGTACATCTAGAATGCAATAAAATACTTGGCAAAATGTAATTTTCTTCACTCGGTTGTTTAATTTTTACTCATCGCCTACTTATGTATGTGTAGTTGGTAAAAATTGGATAGGTGTGTCAAACTGTCAAAGAGGGGAGACGACCTTGTTCCCATGGAGGTTACGACCTTTTTGAACTCCGGTGGAGGTGCACGTTGCCGGTTTTCCGTTTCCCCTCTTCTGCACTGTTGCCGCCGTAGTGGATGGAATAAAAGTTGAAATGAAAATACACACGTTTTGGGATCACTAGTAATAAAAATAAGTAATTATAATTACTAATTAATTTTAAATCAATAAAAATTAGTAATTTAATTTAAAATTAAAATTAGTTTACAAAAAAGGAATGCCTCCCACCATTGAAATTATTATTACTTATTAGTTATTCTAAGCTAATTTTTTGGTCACTTTTTCAACAAAATTTAAAATTCACGTTCAGCTAATGGTCCAGTCAATCTAAACATGCGTGGAATACAAGGTTTCCCAACTAGACTGAACCAGCAATTTTACGACAAAGCATTTCCTACAAAATAATACTAGTCTCGACTGGCCCCGACGGCAACAATTTAGGAGGGGGAGTATAACGGAGGGGAAGTACAAGGGAGGGGTAGTATAACGGAGGGGGAAGTTTTTTTAAATTCGAAAATCGCACTCGTTACTCTGGAAGACCCTTCCCCAAAAACCCGACGTGGAGGGTATCACAGTAACTTCTTTTAGGAAGTTAAAAGTTAAATGAAAACCCCTTTTTTTGGACGGGGAATGGACTCCATTTGGTAGATTTTGGTTTTGGTATACAGGGTGTCCCAGTGCGTCCTGTGCGGCGCAAATATTTGTAGATGTGGACTCGGCTTTGGGACGATGGACCGTGACTTTTCGCGGTTTTTCGCCTGCATTTTCAAAACGATACGTGCACCTAAAATGTATTGTACAAAAATGAAAGGGAATTAAATTTCCTACAATTTAGACCAAATCAACTTCTTGCAGAATCTTCCGTTTTCGAGCAGAAAAGCGCTGAAAAAAGTCTCCCGCCTAATCTAGTAAATTTACAAAAAAGCGTGGAGGGGTGTAAAGGATAAAAGATGTTCGAGCCTTTCGTTCGCTTAGTGACTTCCCTGTTCCATTTCGCATTCGAAATTGTCCCAGGTCATGAATCCCCTCCACATCATCAAAATAACAACGATAATAATTATATTCACGAATGTTGTCGTCGGCGAGGACGACTCCAAACTGACAACGGTAAGTTCTGATAAAATTTATTTCGAAGTTATTGTGATACCCTCCACATCTGGTTTTTGGGGTCTTCCAGACTTGTCTGTCGTTCCGTCCGGCCGTACTTTTACTGAACACTTTACGGCCTAACGAGGGCGATTTTTGAATTTCGAAAAAATGGCGGAGATATGTCTGTTTGAAATTTTAAAAATTCGCTGCGGTTCTTGGTACGATTTTTACCAAATACTCCTTATATTTTTTACGAATTTTTGGTATAAAAAAAGTTATCCTTTTTTTACATTATCATTTTAGTAGGGAGAAATTTCATAGGGGGTCCTCCCTTGGGCAAAAATCCCATTATGTCTACCTTCATACTTAAAAAATTTTTCTCCTTAATACTTCCCCCTCCTTTTATACTTCGCTCTAAAGAAGTTTTCGTTGGAAGCTCTTCAAACTAGTTCTTTTTTCGAATTTTTGCACACGGGGGAAAAACACTTACCAAAATTATTAGGTAGAACCTGATTTCTGACCTTGAATGCAGATAAAACCCTTTTAAAAACTGACTACGTGAGCTCTGTAATCGAACTAATTACCTACCATGAGCCCCCCCCCCGCCACGAAAATGCGGGGTCTTGCTCAATATTTCCTCAAGAGAAGATATTTTGTGAAGTGCGTTTTTCTGGTCTTCCAGACCCCGCGGACGAAAAGTGATTAATCATAATGAAGTTGTCTGTGGTGCCGGCCTTCCGTCTGTAACATTTTTCCGGAAACCTTCACGGCCACAGTTTTGAACCGATTTTCACCAAATTTTCGCACAGTCTTCTTAGTCGGTAAACAAGAATGTAATGAGGGCGATTTTTGAATTTAATGATTATAATAAAAATAATAATTTTTTTTACACCAAAAATTCGTCATAAAGTAATTGGTGAAAATTTGGTGAAAATCGGACCAACGGTTCGGCCGCAGCGAATTTTTTAATATTTCAAACATACATATCTCCGCCATTTTTTCGAAATTCAAAATTTGGTGAAAATCGGCTGAAAACTGTGGCCGTAAAGTGTTCCGGAAAAGACTTCCGGCCGGTATCACAGACAAAGTTCGATTTGACCCTTCGGAAGATCCCCAAAACCCGACGTGTAGGGTATCACAATAACTTCTTTAAGGTAAGTAAGCATAAAGGGGGGGGGGATGTAGGTGACCTTGGGTGAAAATGCGGCGTTGAAGTGTTGCAGAAAAGCGTTTCCACTGTTGCCAATAAAAGACAGTTTAATAATATCCTAGTTGTAAATAAAAATTGAAATTTTGATAATACGTGGATTTTTAACTCAATAGGTATAAGGAAAAAAGTGGGGGGGGGGGGGTTGATAAAAGTAGAAAAAATGGCGGAGGGAGAATCATAGTTTTCATTTTATTGTTTCTTTTCAAAACATTCTCAAGATCAAGACAAGGGAAAATGTGTTTGTAGAAAAGGTAGGTATAAGAAATAAGGAAAATTTGAAACAAACTTACTTTTTGAAGAGCGGATAACCGAAATTCTTAATTCAGAACCAAACTGGGGACGCAGAGACGATTCGGATACGATCTGCCACTGCCTTCTCAATTTCGCTCCATAAAATATAAAAAATATTCAATTTTACTTATACATATTAAAAAAATTAAAATGCTCTACTTTTAAACTTCATTAAAGAAATTTATTTTTTTCCCCAAAAAATTTAATCGCAGGGAAAAAACCGGGAGAATCACAAAACGCTTGTTCGATCAAGTTTAAGTTTAGGTGACGGGAGGGGATTCCTTTTCTTCCAGTGAGTTTTTTTTATATTAATTATTAATTATAGGTAATTACTTAAGTTATTTAATTAGTTAGATGGAAAAATGAAATTAATTTTACAGAAAATTCAGGTCATCAATCATCATTATGTTTTGTGATGACACTGATGACAGACCCTTCTAGACTCTCCCTGCCTTAACTTCCTTAAAGATGTTTTACGCTCCATGTCTGGTTTTTAGGATCTTCTAGAAACCGTAGGATCAAATCAATTATGGATTCATTTCGATCTAAACTTTGTCTGTTCCAAAAACTTTTTCCGCTTTCTTTCCGGCCACAATCTTCATCCGACTTTGACCAAATTTTCACTAAATACTTCTTCTAAAAAGGATGGATAAGCCCTAGAATCAGGTGACGTCATTTCGATCAGACGGAATTATTTTCAACATTTTGTCCCCACTCTTACGTCCCCTTACGTCTCTTGAAATAACAATAGCTTTGTTACAACCGCAGTTTAAAACTGGTTTGAAACTCCTGGAGTCCTGTAGCATGCGCAGAAGGATTTGGACGTCAAATTAAACGTCGTTCAAATCGTTTCTTCGTCAAACCTGGAGTCCTAATCCTTCTGCGCATTCTCCAGAAACTGGTTTGAAACATCTGAAGAATGCGCAGAAGGATTAGCTTTTCAAATTTGACGTCAGATGACTTCAGATTTGACGGAGCATCGATTTGTACGACGTCTATGTGACGTCCATATCCTTCTGCTCCAGGAGTTTCAAAACAGTTTCAAAGGTTGGAACAAAGCCATTATTTTAGGAAAAGAGTATCAAGAGGATAGAACAGTCAATGATTAATCCATAACTTATTTTTATTTAATAATGTTCTGAGAACTCCTTGGCGAAATAAGTCCTTCGCGCCTCCGCTTTTACATTGGCAACTTCTCTAGAAAAAAGGGTCTTTTTTTCTTTTATACTTTCATGTTTCTTCCTGAAATATAGAGGAGAAGTCAAGGGTAACTTGGTAATTATCGCACTAAGGATGCTCGAACTTTAGATACACATATCTCGAATTAAAAAAAAGCTCTTTTCATTTTCATGTTTTAAGTTGCTACAAAAGGAAGAGGCTGTAAACATTTGGTGAAAATCGGATGAAAACTGCGGCCGTGGAGGCGGAATGAAATTTGCGACGGACGGCCGGCACCACAGACAACTTTGTGATCGGCAAAGATCACTTATCAGTTTTCCTCTACTGGGTCTGGAAGACCCTTTTCCGTACTTCGGAGGGTGTCGCAATAACTTCTTTGAAGAAGTTAAAATCCCTGTTATAATTAATATTTGTAATCGAACCAACTTCTCATTTTCCATTTCCATTTTTAAATCAAGGTTTTAATCGATGCCCTCTCTTGAACTTGACCAAGTTTCGCTTCAGGAAGCCACTTGGTTTTGCTCTCTTTAAGCAGTCCTTCGACTAACCTTCAATTTATTTATATTTGATATTTATTTAAAGGCTCCCGAAGGGTTAGGGTTAGGTTTTTAATTTGCGCTTTTTTCCGAAAAATTTTTTAAGTTCTTTTTGTCGAAAATTTTTCGAAGTATCGAGGTAGAAATAATGGGATTTTTGTCCAAGAGAGGTCCCTCTCGTTACGGGTGAAGTATCAAATTTCTCCCTACTAAAATGATAATGAATGTATAAAAATAGCAATTTTTTTACACCAAAATTTTTTAAAAAATATAAAGAGTAATTGGTGAACGGTTCGAATTTTTAAAATTTCAAACAGACATATCTCCGCCATTTTTTCGAAATTAAAAAATCGCCCTCGTTAGTTGTTCACCGACAAAAGAAAATTTGTTGAAAATCTGGTAAAAACTGTGGCCGTAAAGTGTTCTGGAAAAGTACGGCCGGCCGGCACCCACACAAAGTTGAGATCTTCGATTTGACCCTCCGGGGTCTGGAAGACCCCCTAAAAACCCGACGTCGAGGGTATCACAATAACTTCTTTAAGGAAGTTAAAAGTGACGGTCTAACGGGAGATGTCCTAACAAATAAACGGAAAAACACCCGATCGATTTCCAATTTTACTTCTTTTTTGATTTTTGTTTTCAATCCCCTCTCCTCGACCTTCATGATCGCCGGATAAAATAACGGACATTAGCCATCCACGACCTCGGATGTAAGTTGATTTTCTCGCTTTTATTTTGAATTGTAAACAAAAAAGTTCCCAAGAATTAAAGAGAAAAAAATGTAATAATTTCATTATAATTATAAGATAATTATCGCTATATGAAAAAATAATTAAAAATTTTTTTAAAAACAATAATAACATACAGTTGTTTCCTTTTTTTGGTGTTTGGTTTTTCTTTAATAGGGATGTAATAATTCTTTCATTAGTAAGCAATTTTACTATAAAATACTCCACCTTGAATATTAACTTCCTTAAATGATTAACAATAACCTCGTAATACCCTCCAATGCAGGGTCTTCCAGAACCAGAAAACTGATTACTTTACTCATGAGGTTGTCTGTGGTGCCAGCCGTCCATCCACCCCTATAGTTTTTACGGATCTCTTAATTTGATTGTTCTCGAACGTACTAGTCTGGAGATGGCCTCGACGCCTCTTTCCTCTAAGAAGGGCAATTTAATAATTTTTCATCCCTAGTATCGTAAACAAGGTAGAAAGTCTTCGGCCCACGGAATGATCGTGAACAACTGCTGGCTTATTTTATGAACGAACGATATCCTTTTCGAGGAACGTAGCGAAACTGAACTGTCATTTTTTTATGATCTTTTACAATAGTTGCTGCAAATCTGGTATAATTAAAGGAGCCAGTTATTTGGAACAAGGAGAGACTTTCGTCAAAGGGAAATTGCAAGAATGAAGGTGCGATAAACCTTTAAAAGATTGACTCATAGGCCAAAGGCTATGCAAATAGGAAAATATCAAACTCAAGATTGAAAAATTCAAAATTTTTTTGCATGAGAAGCAACAAACCCTCGATGCGGAAACAAATTGTACCTACTCTTGCGATAAGTGAAACGTTTCCGGCTGATTTATAAAAAGCTTATGTCTGGTCGGGCTTTTGTCTTGGAAAAACAAAAGTAGTTTTGGCAAAGTGTGTCTAGGTCGACGTATGTACTCTAATTTTTCCTTCGTTTCAAAGATGACATGAATACGTAATGAACTTTTGAAACTGAAAGTTTTTTTTGTCATAAAAGAAGCTTTTTTTTCCATTCGAACTAAATTATGCACAATATGGAAGAGTGAAACATTGATGAATTAAAATTTCAACACATTCATTTTGTTCCTAATATTATTTACGTACGCTTTTCCTTTTTTCGAAATTTTTTTTAGGTAGAAATATGTAATGTGATTTTTGACCAAGGGAGGTCCATTTCGTATAAGGAGTAATTGGTGAAAATGTGGTAAAAATCGGACCAACGGTTGGGCCGCAGCGAATTTTTTAAAAATTTTAAACAGACACATCTCCGCCATTTTTTCGAAATTCAAAAATCGCCCTCGTTAGTTGTTCACCGACTAGAAAATTTGGTGAAAATCGGTTGAAAAACTGTGGCCCGCAAAAGTACGGACGGCCGCCACCACAGACAAAGTTGAGATCGGTAAAGATATTCGATTGGACCCCCCGGGGTCTGGAAGACCCCCAAAAACCAGACGTGGTGGGTATCACAATAACTTCTTTAAGGAAGTTAATTAAAACATCATTCCAGTTTTTATCAGGCAGAATTATGCTTGTTCAATTTAACCAACACGAAACCCGACCTTTGATGTCGTCCTTGACGCTGAATATAATAATTTATTGGTCTTAAAAAGTCGCTTAAAAAGTTTTAAAAATTTCCATTTAAAAAAATCCTTGAGTCAATCGTGTTGGGAATCTGCCAAGCAAAACTCGACTGAAAGCGCAAAAAGTGCGAACGGAAGTGTATGCTTACTAGACATCACGATTTGCGTTTTTCAGGTATCTGGATCTCATCACCCTGTATACCGATCGACTTCAAATTTTACAGGTCATCTCTGATTTAATGTGACTAAATGCTGAAAATTTCAAGTCGATCGGTAAACAGGGTGCCGACATATAGGACTTCAAAAACCCGGTTTTTCGCTTTTGGAGTGTTCTTCATATTCAGCTAGCCAGGGGCCTATCCTAGTCCACCTATCGACTTCAAATTTTATGTATAAAATTTCCTATAGGTCATCTAATATGAGTAAATCCTGAAAATTTCAAGTCGATCGGTCTTCTAGGAGCCGAGATATAGAACTCTGAAAACACGGTGTTCTTCTTCAGTTGCTCAAGGCTTATAGCCTTAACAAATGCACCAATCGACTTGAAATTTGGCTCAGACCTTCTTCCAAAAAAGATAATGGGACGTGCTCCGCCGTCTCCTCCCAAGCGGAACTGTCCTCTGTCACTCTGAACCTTTGAAGGTGTTTTCGGAGTTTGCAGTGTCAGCAGACCCACTACAATGCTTACCTTAATCCTGCCCAAAGCAGACCTGCTGTGAGGCCATGCCTGGGCCATCAACAGCTTGATCTGCTGTGAGGCCTGGGCCATCAACAGCTTGATCTGCTGTGAGGCCTGGGTCATCAACAGCTTGATCTGCTGTGAGGCCTGGGTCATCAACAGCTTGATCTGCTGTGAGGCCTGGGCCATCAACAGCTTGATCTGCTGTGAGGCCATGCCTTGAGCCATCAACAGCTTAGCATCTCTTTGACCTTGGGCTGCCATCTCGTCTGATATTGTTTCTCCAACTTCTGATATCGGTTATCCATCTTACAGTAAATTCAGTACATTTTCTTATTTGTTATAGCTCCAATTGATCACTAAATACGGTTATCCAGCGGAAAGCCACAAAGTAATGACCGAGGACGGCTATTATTTGACGATGCACCGAATACCTTTCGGACGAAAATTCAATTCAACATCGAAGATGAAACGACCAGCGATTTTTCTGCAGCACTGCATCATGTGTAGCTCTGCAGTTTTCGTACTTACAGGGCCTGAGAAAGCACTCGGTTTTATTCTCGCTGATAAAGGCTACGACGTTTGGATGGGGAACGCACGCGGTACTAAATACTCAAAAGGGCACCGCGATCTGCATGTAAGAAGCGCCAAATACTGGGAATTCAGGTACCGAGAGATATAAGACTTATAAGTACTTAAGTCTACTTTTTAGTTGGCATGAAATGGGAGTTTACGATCTACCAGCAGAGATCGACTACGTTCTTAGAGAGACGAACAATCGAAAATCTATTACGCCGGCCATTCCATGGGTACGACAATGATGTTCGTCCTTTTATCAGAGAAACCCGAATACAACTCGAAATTGAGGCTTTTCGTTGCTTTATCGCCAGTAGCTTACATGTCTCACATGCGAAGTATGGTCTTCCGCATACTATACGGCCCTTTAGGAGTACGTAAATCATAATATCAGAAACAATAACCGGTTCTTGTTTCAGTCCATCTTGAAAACGTTTGGTTTCCAAGAGTTCGTCCCACATAACGGAATCATCTCGACCATTTCACGTGCGATATGTGAAAACGAAGCGATGTCATCTTTAGTTTGTTCCAACGCCATTTTTCTTATTTCAGGATACGACTCAGAACAAATGAATAAAGTAATTTATAAAAGCAAAACAACTGAAATATGTATATCAATTTTTTAGACGATGCTGCCAGTAATAGTGGGACACATTCCTGCCGGCGCTTCCATTTCTAGTCTTGTCCATTACGGACAAAGTATGATAAGCGGTAGGTTATGGTCGACTGAGAGAGACTTTGATAATCCCATTTTTTAGGAGATTTTCGAAAATTCGATTATGGTAGAGTGAAAAACTATAAACGATACAAATCGATCATTCCTCCAGCGTACAATACTTCAAGAATTACAGCTCCCAGCGCTTTTTACCGAGGGGACAACGATTGGCTCGCAGATCCTCAAGTACGTAGAACATCTTAACGCTTTTTTGCATTTGGTGATTTTTGATCTTGACTGACGTCTGCTTGGCACACTAGCGACTGTTTAACTGAGAGTAAGACGGCCACTGTTCGGTCGATTTGACAATAGACGGTTTTGCTGTCTGACATATGACGGCCTAACTTAGCAGACCAAAGTGGTTGCTCTGTTCTGGTCCAAGTACATAACAAATAATCCGGTACCACCATACCGTACCATACCATCCTTACCGTCCGTTTGGATAGTACCGTACATCGGATTGGTTTAGTCCCAGCCTTTCTCTGGACTCCCCCCCACACACACAATACTAATTGATTGACGCCCATGTGTCTAGCGATTTAGCTACTAATCCATCAAAAATCACCTCTGATTAAATAATAATAATAATAATTTTCTCCTTTTTTAGGATGTTCAAAAATTAAGCGATAAAATGCCAAACCTGATTCACACTTACAACGTCCCCTTTCCTGCTTTTAACCACATGGATTTTCTCTTCGCCAAAGATGCTGTTAAACTTCTCTACAAAGATGTTTTAAAATTGTTAAAGCAATTTTAATATTTTTTTTTCTAATTTACGCGATTTTTGGCTGTGCTATTTAAAATTTTGATATTTTTTTAATTGCTGCTTGCTCTGATTTTTCTTGCCATAAAAATTAAGTATGCATTTTCAAATTTGTTATTTATTGATTGTTTGATTATAGTGAACAAAATTTCAATTCAATTTTTCTCAATCCTGCATTTACACGGTTAACCGGTTGCAGTAGTCAAAGAATGATCTTCCTAAAGAGGGTGTATAAAATCAATGTTATGGTTGCCGATTTCAAAATAACGTCAAGCCAGTACATCCTTAAAAATAAATAAATGAATTGAATAATAAAATTTAAAAGTCAGGATATTTTATAACGTTTTCTTGCTTCAGGAAGATCACTTTTGGGCGTATTTAAAAGAAATTTTTGTCCCTGTTGCATTCCAACCTCAAAAAAGTCGTAAGGATCGAGGTCCTCGAAGGAATAGTCAAAATCGTTCTTATCTTCCTTTTGGATTTCTTCGGTCAACTTTAAAAATTTCTCGTTATGAAATTCCCATCGGGTCATAAAATACGATAGAACCGTCATCGCGTTGAAAAACCTTTTATGGACTTTCATCAACCTAAGAGCGAAATGAATGCAATGAAGTTTCAGTTTTGTCAGTTTTTACATGGGTTTTTTGTTCATGAGTTTGAGGAGAGTATCGACGATCAAAGCAGGGATGAAATGTTTGAAAAAACACGAGAATCGGAAAACAGTGAGGCTTTTGGTGAATTGCGTTCCGGGAAACCAAAGCATCTCTTTCATCGGGTACCGTTCTTGCAGTTCCATGCCGATGTCGTAAAGTTCTTTGACGGTGATGCTTTGAAGCCGACGACACATTGTAAACATCGATTTCACTCTTTTCTTTCTAAAAAACAAAGTATAAATGGTAGCGTGATTCGAGTTCCTAAACGTTCTGATCCCATTGGCTGAATGCTTGCTTTTCCTAGCTTATGGTGAGATGCTTTATGTTGAATTGCATTATGGTGAATTGTCGAGTTTTAATGTTTTTGTTTTTGGGGAAGGGTCTTCCAGACCCCGTTTATGTCGAAATGCAGATTTTTACCTTCAACTGCTTTAGGGTGAAATGCGTTATGTTGAACGGTGTTCTCCGCTTGATTCTCTTTCAACACATCTAGTTTATACTTACGAATTTGTTGTTATTCCTTTTTTCCAAGCAGCGACAATTAAAGCTTTAATGGCGATGTCCACTGCCATATAGTCGGGTTTTACATCGACTGCTGTTACTTGGCACCTGATAGCGTTTGATGTCCCAATCAAAATCCCAATCGGACCATTTTCGTTATCCACCCAACCCGGCAAAGGTTCTTTCCAAGCAGAATCACTAAAAGAAAGAATCAAGTTCATTTCTTCCCTAAAAACAATGTACCGATCGAAGGCCTCATGATGACTGTAGGGATATTTCGTGCATCATTGACTACCTGTTCGGCCAAATGCTTGGTGAACAAGTATGTATTGACTAAAGGATGTATTATCCTATAAAACTTTTATTTATAAATTTTTGTATTTTTTGAAAAGCTTACTTTGGTGTTAATATCTGCAATGATTCGGAGTCGATGTTGTCGACGTATTTCATTATTTCTTTCCAATCAGCAATTGGTGGGTAGATTTCTTCTTTAACTTCATGAGTGTAGCAGTTAGAATATGCTGTCGAAACATGCAGAAAGACCTGAAGACTACTTTAATATTGTAACTTTTGCCGAAGACGTTTACCTTGAGGTTTGGAGCGTTAGCAGCAAATTCGACGACGTTTATCGTGCCGACGACGTTACTCCGAAATGCGGTTTCGATGGGTTCGACAAATCGAACAGACGCCGCCACATGGAAGACAACGGAGACACATTTTTTTAAAGCTTCATATTTTTCATCTGTCAACCCGAAATGTTTCTGTTGAACTTCCCCATTCAAAACGGTTATTTTTTAGATTCTCTGGTCTCCTTTTCATTAAACTTGAAACCTTCTTCAAAGGTAAGGAAAGTTTTTATAAATTTGTTTATTAATTTTATCATGTTTTAAATGAGTCAGAGTTTGAATTGCAGTGATTAAAATGGCTATGTTGGACATCAATTTCATATAAGAGAAATTATTGGAGTTTGTGAAGAAACTTAAACTTTCATCATGAAAGCTTGAATAGATTACACATAAACCTAAAAGTACAACAATAAAAACGGTTTTTTTAGTCGTCTCGAATTTTCCTTGGCAAAAAACAAACGGAAAGAAACCGAAAAATTGAAAATAGACCAAAATGACGGACATTCTGGAAAGAAAAATTCAGTAGATTGAATATAAATGGAGCTTTAATAGTACTATTGAGTTAAAAGGTAAATTGATTGTTGTAATTAAAATAATGAGGACAATAAATTTTTATTATTGATTTACGATGTTGGTATTTCCTCAGGAAGCCATAATTTGAAAGTTCGATCGTATGAAGCAGTAGCGATGTATTTCGAATCTGGAGAAACATCAACGCACATAACTTTATTGTCATGTCCTGACAAAGTTTTGAGCGGCTGCCATGTTTTATTTGACCAAACCTAAAATAAAATTAAAAATTAAGTAAGATTACCTTTTTTAAGGTAGAAAAATTAAAGTCTCCGCCCAGTTATGCCACACAGAACATGCATGAACAGGCCAAATTTTTCCCTAATATCTATAAGTTCTATTTATAAGTATTTGGTGAAGATCGGCTTTCACAAAAAGCTCTTAACATTTTCAAGAGAACAACAAAATTTTCTGTGAAACTTTGGTCAAAATGGGGCTTACAAATCGCTTACTTTTGCTGTATTGTCATACGAAGCAGTTATCAAAAAGTCGCCAATTGCTGGCTGATATTTAACATCTGAGACTAAATTCCCATGCGCTGGAATCGTATAAATACAACTTTGTTGACGCAAATCCCAAAGTTTGCAGGCATTATCTTCACTGGCAGTAGCAATGTGATATCTAGAGAAAATAAGGTTAAAAATAATAATTTTATGTCTACATACCCATTTGGTGAAAAACTTATGCCAAATATGCTTTTTAAATGGCCTTCCATAAACATGATACACCGGCCAGTACGTAAATCCCAAACTCGACCAAAGGCATCAAGCCCTCTAAAAGGGACAAAATGAAATATTAAAAAAATGGAAAAATAAAATACCCAGTGGCTGCAATGGAGCCGTCGCATTGAAATGAGATGCAGTAAACAGACGAAGAATGGCCTTCTTGATGAAGGACTTCTTGGGCCGATTCTAAATCCCAGAGTCTCCATGATGAATCGTAGCAGCAGTAGCCAAAAGGCGACCTGATGGATGGAAACTTAACCTTGAAACTCTGTGCGGAGAATGGCCCTCCACATCAGCAACAGGCTCTTCACTAAAAAAAAAACAAAATATAACCCACAAATTAGTATTTAAACTACCTTTCAAGACTCCAAAGTTTGACAGTTCCATCTACAGCACATGATGCTAAAGCGCAGACACCTTTACCTTCTTGACCGGCAAATGGGTGAAATTGTATAGCAAACATTACAGTTGTGCCCTCTAAGTACCTTCTTCTCTTCACAATCTGGGACACTCCAAATCTTACACAGCCCACTCCTAAAATTTCAAAATGAAGAAGTTAAAAAAAAATTTTTTTTACCAAGAAGATGTTGCCAACATTGAAGAATCTGGACTAAAATTACAATATGAAATTGGTCGTGTGTCTCCGACTTGACTGCAAAAAATTGAAAGCGAAGTCAACTTTTTTTGAAGTTCTTGCTTTTTCGCTGTGACAGTCGCTTCTGGCTGATTCAAATACTCTCTTGCTTTTTTCAACCTTTCTTTGGCTCGAGGTAACGAATATTCTTTAAAAAAGAATTAATAATAGAATTTTTTATGATTAACTTACTGGAAATCCAAAGGCGGACATTTCTTAAAGCTTCTGAACCTTCATGATACCAAGTTTCTTGATCTTTATCTTGTTTTAATCTTTCGTCTTCAACTTCGTGCTTTTTGTGAATGGCATCTTCGCCAAGACGAGAAAGAAGTTCTCGAAGACGGTTTCGCCTTTCAGCGGGACCTTCACCGAAAATACAAATCGGCTCGCCATGTTGTCTCAAACTGAGTCTAACTTCGTTGTCATCAGTAGAAACGTTAACATGCCTCGCCTTTTTACGTCTTTCAAACTCATCGAGAAGAGCCTGTTTGTCTTTCGACATTTCCTCTTCCAAATCCATGTATTCTAAATAAAATTGAGATTAAAGTTTTTAAAATATAAAATATACCATTGGAAGTATGAATGTTGCCATCTTGACGAGCTTTGTCGGCGTCCAATGATTGATCGGCTTGGTTTTTGGATCTTTCTCTTTCCATCTCATCCAAAGGCCCATAATGAATAAGCTTTTGCTTTTTCACGTACACTATTTCCTCGTCGTCAGACATCTCTAAAAGTCAACAAAATATTCAAATTAGCTCTATAACTTAAATAAATTCTAACTCTTAAAATTTTTTAAAGAAACAATAAGTACTATGCGGAAGGACTTACTTAGTAAATTATATAATAAAAAAGACGCAAAATATGATTTATTTAATTATTAAACCGGCGGTAGGCTGTGCAGTAAACAAAACAGAGAGGTGTTCATAAGTGTATAGCATCAGTGCTGCCACGTGAAAACCTCACTTAAGTTTATGTTTATGTAAAAAACGTGGATTTTCGTTATTTTGAGTTTTGTCATTTTGGGTAAAATGTCTTTTAGAATAGGGATGTTAAGGACAGTATCTCGATATGTGAGCTTTTCTGTTATAGCAAGCAGGTCTTTTTCGAAATGTCCACTCCTCCGGTGTCGCCTTCTTGGGGCCAAGTTCATTCCAAAGAGAACACTTTCGCCCATGGAGTATTTGCGAAAAACCCAGAGAAATTTATAGTTGCTGAATCAGCTCGTTTTGATGAGTCGAAATCAGACCCATGTTTATCGACAGACTGGATGAATATTCCCATACAAGAATTCTGCGACAGTTTCTACTCTGTGAGTAGCGAAGCTCATCAAAAAAATATAAACATGAGCGAAAATCGTTATTCTGAAATGTGTAGTGCTGTCAAACTTAGAAAAGATGAATTTAACGTGGATCAGTTAGCGCTGATTATCAAATCTCTTGTACTCTGGCCATTTGTAAAGTCTGTGCGAGAGACAAATTTTATAATGTTTGGAAAACGTTGGATGATCGATGTCTTGATCATTGGAAAGAATGGGATATTGAAAAGTTGCTGTATTTCGTCGATCTTTGGTACCTGTCTAGACTTGCGCGACAAAGCGATTTTTGTTTTGTGGTAGTTACCAAGCTTGCTACTCGACCTGGAAGGTAAATCGAATCTTGAACGTCGCATAATAACTTTTCTGTTACAGGCTTAGCGGTCACCAAGCAGTTCAAGTTCTTTTTTATTTAAATATTCTTCGGACAGCTCTAGTCGGAGTGTCTTTGTATGATATCGAGCTAAAACTTTATGAAAGTATCAACGATCTTTCTATCGAAGAAATTGGGGTTGCTCTCATGGGCTTTTTTAAAACTCACATTTACTTCATGACCAACGATTAATCTCAGAATTGATCAATAGAGTTCAAAAGAATCTAAAACAATTCATGAAATTACATTAGCTTCTATATTAAAGGTTGTATTCACATAATAAGTTTAATTACTAATTTTATTTAGGTCGTCAGAAATAGTCTACCTCCTGCACTTTTTGATACTGTCACTCCAACTTTAGATTTACTAGAAAAAGAAATTGAAAGACTTTCTTTACAATCTTGTGTTCATATCACTTCTAGTCACTAAAAGTATTACATTTCACAGGCCAGCTTTGACGAAAGTTTCTCAAAAACTTGTAGACAATATTTCAGATGCTAGATTAAAGGTAAAGGTTGTATTTGCTGTTCAATTTTTTATATTTTATTTTTTAGGATATTGAGAAAGTTATATATCCGATAACGTTGGTTAGTCTGGATCCGTTGACGACCTTGTGTGTACCAGACGGTCGTCGATGAACTTCAAAAGCCTGAGAGGGAAGAAGAAATTCGTGAATATCCAAAAACTTTAGCGGCACTCCTGTATTATTTAAGCCTTCGGAATATCTTCGTTGAGCCGTTAATTTCAAAAGTTTTGGATGAAAAATTTATAACACAAACTTGGTAAGGAACTTCAAGGAAAAATTATAGCGACAAATAACTGGAGTGTCAAGGGATTAACTAAAAGATGTTATTGAATTACTCTCCATGTCCAGTTTTTGATAACTATAGTTTGTCTGCATTACCCACTGCCCTAAGTTTTTATACTTCATGGCCTTAATTTTCGTCAAATTGTACCAAATTTTCGCAGAATCTTCCTTTTGATCTTCAAAATATGGAGAGCTTTTTTTTAAATTTTAATTTCTTAAAATGACTTTTGTCTAAAGTTTTCGCTACTGTAACTATTGGCCTGATTTTTACCAAATTTCTCTTAAAATTTGGGCTTTTTGAACCCGTTCTGTATGGCGTGGATGAGCAACGACTTACATTTTTCCTACCTTGATACTTCAAAAAAAATTTTCCTCTTGCGCCAGTTGCACTATGATACTAAACCTGCCAATAGTTTAACCCTTTCGAGACCGCAGGCGACTATAGTTGCCATTTGCGCTTTTCGTTTGGAGACTGCAGGCAACTTTAGTTGCCCGGCGGGAAGCCTCTCTAAAATATTTAATACCTTCGCTTCCCGTGGCGCTAGCGACATGCAAAACTGGCAATCTGTTGGGGAAGAAATGAACTACGTGATGATCGCATCACTCGTCGCTTTCTGTGCTTTGCTGGGCGCTGGGAGCGGAGAAGTGAGGGGCAAAGAGAGGGGAAAAGTAGCGCAGGAATCCGGTGTCAGAGCGTCTCGAAAGGGTTAAATGTGCAGGCTGCTCAGTTTTGAAGTCTTTTAATATAATCATTTTTCTGTTTTATGAAGGCAAAAATAAGTTTGGTATCTCAAGAGAAATTTTATATTTGGACACTTCAGTTGAGTTACAATGTCCTAACTACAATGGTCCAAGGCTTTCTAGCTCCGTAAGGGATTATCTGTCAAAGGTAAATTTCAAATAAAATGACTTTTCTTTATGATTTTTTAAAATTACAGAGATATTCACAATTCGTCCCGACAGAATCTTTTAAAAAATCGAGGCATTCAGAATATTTTCTGGACGTCGTTAACATTTTAGAAACATTGGTGGATAAAAATTACACTTTTAAGTACCTACCTAATCATCCTAGAGCAGGTATGTATTTTTTTAAAAGTTTCAGTTTCATTTTTTTGTTAGATATTGTTGTTCGGCTTAGCAAGGACAATGAGGTCCTTCCAATTCCTGAAGACTATAAAAATCTTAGGATTCGGAGGGATTATTCGAGCACCGAAAGATGATAAATGGTGCGCCATCGTGGTCGCAAGTCGAATATGTTTGCTCATTCGGCAGCGATTCCAACTGGAGAGACTACCTCAAAATTAAGGCAGCTTAAGCTAATTGGATACACTCCTATTATGGTAATTCATTAGAAGTTTACAAAATTCCTGTTTAAAAGATTAGCTTAAAAAAATTTTTTTCCAGGTTCAGTCAACAGAATGGCCTCGATTGGATACTCTTCATAAAATAAGTTATCTCAAAAATTTAATTTTTTGTTAAAATAGTGCTTTTAACCTAGTCCCAATTTTATAAATAAATTTTTTTTTAATACTCATTTTAAATTATTTTCTACTATTGAGTGACAAATCGGCTATTTTTATTTTGATGGATAAATTGCTTTTAGAGTGGGTTATTCAAGTGTTTATTTGTAACCGTATTGATCTTTATATGTTTTTATTTTACCATGTTACCATGGAGTAATTTATACAAAACTAGTCAAAATGCCGACAAATTTTTTATTTACCTGGGACCGAATGTATGACTTTGCAAAGGAAGCAGTTTACTCCCGGAGTTTCTGATTTATGCATTATAGCTCCGAAATCATTAGAAAGGCCACTTCGCTACACACTTACATATGGGCACAAAGTAAAATTTTTTAATATCTTAGACTGGTATAATATAACATTGTAGAGAGAAGTCGGAGAAATAAATGTGTGTGTCAAGATAGCGAATATGGTTCCAGAAATCATTTTGATGACAACAGCAGATTTCTTCACCTATACTGAAAACTAAATAAAATTTTTTAAAAGAAATTGATCATTTCTGAATGGAAGGTATTGTATCACCCTTTATGTTCAGTTTTTGGGAGAGGGCGATCTTGCTGGTCATGAGTTGTATGAGGCGCCATCCCACGTCAGTGTTTCCAAAACTTATCTGATTTTCTAATTTCCTCAAAATCTCCCTTGTGTATCTCTTGAAAATGGTGATTTTATTTTTCTTTCTTCAAAATTTGCAAAAATGAAGGAAATGGTCTAAAATTTTATTGGCCAGGGCAGTACAAATGGTACAATCTTTACCGAATACTCCTATTTTAAATATAATTAGTTAGAAAAAAAAAAGAAGTAATTTCTTAAAAATAAATGTTCTTCTTGAGAAAGTTCCTGTCGAGGCATGCTCGAGACAAATGCTTTTCTCAAAGAAACAAACAAAACTAAACCAAATGTTACATGAAAAAGGACTAGAAATGATTCAAAAGTCTAAAAATAGATTATTATTCAACACACCGAAATTCCTCCACCGTCGCGCCGTATTCCACCATCCCCACCTCAAGAGGTTGAGTGAAAGAGAAGCGGTGGTTCAACGCGCCCGCTGCCAGTTCGTACTTGTCACTTCCGACCCACAACTTCTCCCTACTCGTCCAATTAAAACCGTCAAAATTAATTCCAAAGGTTAGTATTTTCAGAAATTTAATTACACTCGTATATTACATGCAAAAAGTATTAATTTTGATTTATTTTCTTAAATTAATTAGTAAAACAGTTTATTCAAAATAAGTACACTAACTAAAAGTGCATTTAACTACGTAAATTTTTGTTTGTTAAGGCCGAACGCTAATTAGGTCTGTTGAGGTCTAAAAATAAATTTTCTCCAATGCCGTTTCATTATTTTAGAACAAATAGAGCAAAAACTATCAACAACTGCCTATTAACTTGTTTGTTTACCGGTGTTATTTCAGAAAGGGCGTGGCTTTTTTTTTTTTTCTTCTTAAGATTTGAGATGTTTCAATGAGCCCTGATTAGATTAAAAACTCACAAATTATCTTCTTGTTCGTTATATTTTCCTAATTTATACCTATAGAAAAATATCATTAAAAGCTTCAAAGTATTTGTTTATGTAGTTGAAAATTTATGTAGTTGGAATTTTTTTCTTACATCGATCTTGGGGTTACAGAGATATTCGTTGGTTTTTTAAAAATATATAATATCATTACATAATCAAAGGTTATAGAGGCTACTCTGGAAAAGAGATTTAGCATTTTTCTGTAATTTACATTGATAAAATTTTAAATAAACCTTCATTTAACTACGTAACAATTTTTAAATACCAAATACTTGGATTTCCTGACTTGGAAAATGAACAATGAGCCGGAAATTAACCATTTTTGTGCAGAAATTGCTGAAGGTTAGATTGTATTAAATTGAAATATGTGACATTCGTATTTCAATTTATTTTAGGTTAAAATTTACCATTTTTTATTGGAATTATTGAAGTTTTTCCTGCAAAAAGAGTCATTCAAAATTTTTTTATCATGCCATTTACGAATTTGTCATTAAGTAATCATCCTTCAAGGCGTTTTTCAATATTGATTCGCTAAATACTGAGAAAAAAGAGACCTGATAAGGACTTAAAATTGGAGAAAAAAGATTATTTGAAAATTGTACAAGATATTTGAGGTTTTTTTCGCTTTCTAAAAAATGAATGCTATCCTGAGTCCTTGAAAATTGGGAAAGATCAGCCTGGGCCAGCAACACGGCGAACCGGCCTTGGTCAAATAAAAAAATTATCCCTTCCATTCGCTATGAAGTACTTTGAAAATGACGTCTTTTTGATTGTTCCTATGACTCATTATGATTAAAGTCGTAAATTATATTTTATCAGTAGGTAAAAACGTGATGCAATATTGTAAATAATGCATGTGAGTGTGATACCGAATATTTTTGACAGAACCAAGAAATGAACATTCTACAATTCTCTGTTAATTTTTATACATTTTTATTTATTATTTGTTTTCTTTTTTGAGAGTTCTCGTTAGGGCCATCGACACTTCCAGGCCAAAATTTTGGCCATAAGTACCATCTTTCATCCACTAAGCATTCTGCATTCTGTTGCTATCCTTTCTATGGCATAGCTACGTTGTAAATTTTATGTCCCAACAAAATTAACTTGTCTGATATGAAGGATTAAGAAAATCCTTGACTTTAAACAAAGGAACATTTTGAAGAAGGAAAAAAAACGAGTCTTGAAGGTCTTCTGACCCACAAATATTTTGGGGAGCCTTTTATAATGCTATGTGAACCGCAGTGACCGGGTTTTTTTTGTGCTTCACGTGACTTATCATAATTAGGTGACGTGTCTTTTATTTCGTTTTAGGTCATCGCCATGCAAACCATACATAATAATTAGGGAGATAAACAAGGGAATGTCCTATGGATAACATTGATTATTTTAATTGTTCTAAAATAATTTTTTCCCCTCTCTGAAGTAATGAAAACCTTAAAATTTGATCGCCATGTTTTAACAAGTGTGGTCGTATCCGATTTCTGCTGTTCGATAAAAACCAATCAACTTAAAATTGATGGATCGACCTGTTGGCAGATAACACTTAAGGGATGAAAATATATTGATAATTTTATACAAAGTGGCAAAAGCTTCTAATAACAAGAGACTAAAAAGTAAAAAAATAATGTTATGTGAAGCGTTATAAATTAAGTGAAATTCTGACGTGTCTCCTCTGAAGGCCACTTCACATTCCAGCCAATCAGCGGCATACTAATGTTTGAAATTCCGTTTAAAAAAAAATGGCAGGCGACATATTCATCGTCATGCATATCAATACTTAGGGATATAGTTAGGAGCAGCAAAAACTTCATATGAAACGGTAGAAATAAATTCATAACCTCCAATCTTGTAGTCATGATGTAGCCATTAGCCATTGATGACGTAGTATGCAGGTTAAAATTTAATATCTTTATTCAAGAAAAATTTACAAATTTCATCGCCAAAAAATGAATAATAATTTTAATGAAGATTCTTCTTTAGCTAAGATTTCATTTCCATCCACCATCTTGCCTGGAAATCGGCGTACTTAAGGTTATATCTTTTAGGTTAAAATTAAATAGCGTGTTCTTTCATGAAAATAATTTTACTTTGCACCTTTTCATTAATACATAAAAAAATATTTGCGTATTTATAAAAAAAAATTTCTTTTTGTTTCAGGCAATATGAGTGGATACCCCAACGCGCCGCCCCCATACGGGATGCACGCTCCCCCGCAAGTCACTCAAAGTAATATTTACAAAAAAAAATGAAATTTCAACTTATTGTTTTTATTTTTAAAGTAGTAGTTCCTGTAACTTTTGGACCCGATTCACAGAACATGACATGTCCCTCTTGCCACACAATCATCAACACGAGGGTCGAACATGAAGCCACCACGAAAACTCATCTTTTTGCTCTTCTCATGTGCATAGTGTAAGTACCAAAACTACATAGAATTTCGTTTTTATCTTAATTTTTTCCAGATTCTGCCCGTGCTTTTGGTTACCGTACTGCTGTGATAGTTGTCAAGCGACAAGCCATATTGTCCAAAGTGCAACGCTTATCTCGGAGCCTGCGACCGATAAATCAAATATCTTTTAAAAATAAATATTTTATTATCAAATCATCAGCCTCATTATAATATTTGTTAAGGTTTTATTATGGTATGACGCAGGCTGAAACACAGCTTTATTTTTATGTAATTTCGAGTTTTAAAACAATAAAATCATAATTTTTTAAAATTTTTATTTCACCAATGTCTGAGTTTTTCTCACCAATTTTTTAAGGAGCTACCTAGCGCCCAGCCTGCTAATCAGATAATATTTCTGTATCCACGTTCGTTTTATACGAAAAGTTATATGCTGTTGCTTCTGTTTTTACCCTTTTTTTTAAACACCAAAATAAACACCTTTTATAAAGTTACATATTTTTTCCCCAAGAACAGCTTATGCAAAAGATATTTTCTTTTCATATACCAACTGCGTCCTTTACTCAAAAAGGTAAGTATTGCAGAAAAAGGGTGTAGAAGAAATTTTTCTGGAAATTATATCATAAAAAAATTCCTTATAGCACTGGGATTGAACCCAGGACCTCTTGTTGAGAATCTCACCGACCCCAAAGACCTGGAAAAAACTGATGGCTATGTCAATGCTGAAATTTTTCAATTTTCCTTGATCATATTAAAATTGTATTTTTTTAAGATGAATTTTATTGTTAAATGTGGGAATTTTAACGATTGTTGGCTCCACTGCACGTTTGATAAGGTTGATAAAAAAATTATGAATTGATAAAATTGATAACACTGCACATGTCATTGTGATGCTGAAATAGGAAGTAATATTGAGTAAATCTTTTGTAATCTATTATTTTTTATCGTGTGTACGTTGAATTTTTTCTTTCGCTGTTCCTTATCTTTAGATAAAGTTTAACTAATCTTGGCCCATGTGGAAAATTTAACGTTAAAATAGACAAACAAAATAGAAATAAGATGTCGAACACGACAAAAAGCAAGTTTCGGGATGGTCTTATCGATTTTACGTCTGGATCTTTAGGTAAATTCTTTATCTTTAATTTAAATATTTACTTAAGTACTTTTTTAGGTGGTATGGCGTTGGTTTATGTTGGTCAGCCACTGGATACTGTGAAAGTTAAACTTCAGACTTTTAACAATTTGTATTCTGGTCCTTGGGACTGCTTTAAAAAGACGTTGAAAACTGAGGGAGTGAGGAGAGGTCTTTATGCCGGTACGGTTCCTGCACTTGTGGCCAACGTAGCCGAAAATTCAGTCTTTTCGCCGCGTATGGCGGATGCCAGAAATGTGTGGCATATGCGACAAATACTTCGGTTAGAATTAGTTAAGCAAAAATTTACTTCATTGCACCATCATCAGAAATTTTTCATGATGAAATCTTTTTTTAATGTATTTTTTCATAGATTACTAATTTTTTTTTTTGTTTTCTGTAGAAAATAGAAAACCTTTCGACTTTAGGGAATGCCTTTGCTGGTTTCTTGGCAGCATTTTTTTTTTCCTCGACTTCATCACTTCTTGCCAGAGAGCTAGAAATGACCTGAATTTCTGAATTTCATTATATTTTTAATTTTTAGCATCGATTAAGCGCATTTCAACTGACAAAACAGATCTTAAGAGAAGAAGGAATCCGAGGGATGTTTCGTGGCTTAGGTTCGACTTTCGCTCGTGAAATGCCAGGATATTTTGTATTTTTTGGAGGATACGAAGGAACCCGAACGCTCCTTTCACCTCCTGGATGTACCAAAGAAGAATGCGGTAAATAAATTTTAAAAATGTCTTCTTATGAGGTAATTTTAGGTGCCGTTGCAACCATGGCGGCTGGAGCGGTTGGTGGAATTGCTCTTTGGGTCTTCATCTTTCCTGCGGACCTTGTAAAATCTAGAATCCAAGTAAGCTGTGTCGACGGCTCTCTTTATTCGACAACCGTTTCAATCGTAAGAAATGAAGGAGTTTCTGCCCTCTACAACGGACTTACGCCAACTCTCATCCGGACAGTCCCAGCCACCGCCGTTTATTTTTAACATACGAATATTCTAAAAAATTCTTACATAATGTGTTCGACGATAGAAATTTAGAAAAGTTTTAATTTTAAAATGTTTTAATTTAATAAAAAAAATTTTATTTTAAACTTTTTCTGGATATGTCCCAAGAAAAGATTCGCATACTGGGCAATAATGATTGATGGTTCCAAAGCAATTGGATACGTAAGGTACCCAAAACAGCAAACTAAAAAATTTAATTTTCATTAAAAAACAAAAACTTACACTACAATTAGTGCTACAGCAACTAAATGTGTCTTGTACGTATATTTTTTAACGCTCTGTCACAATATGACATTTGCAAAGTGGGCAAGTCATAATTTGTGGAACGGCCGTAAATTTTTCTTAAAAATTAAAAGAATTTATAAATAAAAAATAGATCAACATACGAACAGTTAATCGAGAGTCGGAAGCCATGGAGAATTAATCTAAAGGCATAAAACAATAAATAAATCAATTCAGAATTTGAGTCATCATATGACAAGCAAGCTGAGCTGCAAAAATTTTTGGTCATTTATTAATTTTTCAAAGTAGTTATGATATGTACTTTAGTTTGGGGGAGGAGGATTAAATAAAACAAAAAATAATAAAAAGGAGGTGTTTTTTAGGATGAGAAACCAGCCAAAGTACCGACTTTTCCTATTTTTGGGAGTTTCCCAAAAGAGTGGAGGTGTTTTCAGTGTCTCCAAAAATCTCCAAGATTTTTTTTATTGGTCTTTTTTTCCAATTTTTGACCTGACGAAATATAGTTGTATTCGAAACCCCTTAGCATGCGGGAATCGATTGGCATCGTCGGTTTTGATCTTACAGGGTGCTCCACAGCGACTTTCGCGGGGAAAAAAAGCGAAGTAATTGCTTCAACGAGGGAACGAAAAAATCGATTTCCACGAAATTCTAAGACAATTTATCATTAGGTAGATTTTTTTCTCGTAAGTTGTAAAATACTGGAGATGAACGCCTAGTCCACTATACCTGACACACCCTGTATACAGGGTGTCCGGAAACACATGGCATACGTCTGGGAGAGCGTTAAAAAGTGGTTTTATGAAAAAAGTTAAATGTAAACCCCCTTAATTTAAATCAAAGAATTTGATGGTGTAGTTTAAAATGCGTTTGGATATACAGGGTGTCGCAAACAGAACCTAACTTCGTTTTTACGAGAACCCCTATTTTTTATTTCAGATTCATAATCTACGCAAAATTTCAAGTTGATTTGACTATTCATATGAGCATTTTTTGATAACTTTAAAAAATGTCAAATTTTAGCGTTTTTTGCGCTAAAATCCGTTAAAATCGACCTAAGAGACTCATTTTTTTAAATTCCACTTATTTTTGTCCAAAGATTTCAATCATCACAAATTCAAGCATCTTCGCATTCTAAAAAAATGACTCTCCCAGACGTATGCCATGTGTTTCCGGACACCCTGTATACATTCTCAATTTATGAGAAACCACCGGTTTATCAGTTTTTTTTTCTCTTTCTCTTCGGTCTTTTTTGTACTGAATTTTGAGGAGATTTCCTTGGTACTATTGGCCGATAAACATTAATTAACTTCCTTAAAGAAGTTATTGTGATACCCTCCATGTCGGGTTTTTGGGGAGGGGTCTTCCGGGGTCCGGAGGGTCAAATCTAATATTGATCTTACCGATCTCAACTTTGTCTGTGGTTCCGGCCGGCCGGCACTCCGTAGCATTTTTTTCCGGAACACTTTACGGCCACAGTTTTCATCCGATTTTCACCAAATTTTCACACAAATTTCTTTAGCCGGTGAAGAAGAATGACGAGGGGGATTTTTGAATTTCGAAAAAATGGCGGAGATGTCTGTTTGAAATTTTAAAAATTTTCTGCGGCCGAACCGTTAATCCGATTTTCACCAAATTTTCACCATTACTCCTTATATTTTTTAAGAATTTTTGGTGTAAAAAAATTGCGACTTTTTAATCATTAATTTTTTTTTAGTAGGGAGAAATTTCGTACTTCTACCCTTTACGAGAGGCACATCCCTAGGCCAAAGAGCCCATTATTTCTACCTTGAGGCTTAGAAAATTTTTCGAAAAAAAAAAAAATTTTTTTTTGACAAAAAAACTTTGAAAATTTTCAAAAAAACCCGGAAAATTTTTCGAAAAAATACTTCCCCCTCCATTATACTTCCCCTCTGTTATACTTCCTACTCCGTTATACTTTCCCCTCCTTATACTTTCCCCTCCGTTATACTTCCCCCTCCATATACTTCCCCCTCCGTTATACTTCCCCTGCCATATACTTTTCACTACGTTTTACGTCCCCTCCGTTATACTTCCCCCTCCTATATAGATACTTCTCTTTAAGGAAGTTTTCGTTGGAAGCTCTTCAAACCAGTACTTTTTAATCTGCGTCTACTCCTCGAAATTCCTGTCTCTAAATTTAAACTTCGCTACTCTTCCCAAGAAAATCTCTTTACTCGCAATTTAGGTGTAATCAAGACACCGATCGTAGATGCAAGTTTCATTTTTGACTAAAAAGTTACTTATAATTCTCAAGAAATCGATTTTACAATTTTCCTCCTTTATGAGAAATTCGCGTTCGTATTAAACGTGTAACTAAAAAGTCATTATAGGCTCCCAGCAGAAGAAAATATCAAAGAAAGGCCCCAAAGAATAATTTTTTCTTTCGAACATTCAAGTTTTTCGAGATCCCTCCCCAACAAAATTTTCCTCCTAGTGGGGTATATTAGCGTCAAGGACGCGCTACTCGCGCCCCTCTCAGCACTAGAGCTCACCAAAAACACAGTTTTTCGAATTTACCAGTCAAAACTTGTCCTCCGTCACTGCATGGATCATCGAAAAAATTAAAAATATATTTCAACTTCTTCAGCCGTAAGTTAAAAAAAAAAATGTCCCCACAAATGAATCAATAACTATCTAGGGTACGCATTGTTTGCACTAGCAAACTTCTACCACAAAATTGATAATTTTTTTCGGCCTTCCTTTTAACCATGTTTGGGGAGGACGATTACCACGCCTGTTTATTTAAGTTTTTTTTTATCAGTTCCTATTCTTAGTTTTGCATCAAATGCCAATAAAATTTTTTTTGATACTACACCTGTATAGTTAAGACCATTATAGTTCACACCCCGCAATTTGGACGTTTTGGGAAGCGCGCTAGAGAAGAGGAGACGAGAAAAAAAAATTTGGCTTCCTTGTCTTCTTTAGCTGGAGAGGAAGATTAGATCCTTATCAGCTTAAAACTTAACTTGGCTGTAAACTTTAAGCCAGATTACAAATGTTTTCGTAGAACATCGCTAGGTTTTTGACAGGCGCACAAACGTCTAAAATCAATTTTCCAACGAAAAAAGTCATTTTTTGACATTTTACTACGTATTCTGCCGGCATCTAGGCCAATTAGCAATGAAGAATTTCGTTTACGACCGTGACCTAGGTTTACGCCGAAATACTCAATCGGGATCTCTTCCAAATTGAACATTTTGACTCTAAATTCCGGGACCTTACGACCTTTGATGGGAAAAACTATTTCATTTTGCCTGGAAAAAAAGAAGCGTTTCCGACATCATCAATAAATTAAACTCATTTGTTGACACAGTTGTGGGCATACTGTTTTAAATATCTTTTGTTTTTCAATATTTGAAAACTGACGGGTAGCTAGATAATTCTTCTGTTTGTGGTTAAACAATGCAACTTCTCATCGGATAAAAATTTTATTTTTTACAAAAAATAAAACAAAAACGCAATAATGTCTCTGGCCTTCAGATAAAAAAAAAATTTGATTTGGAATAATTTTATTGCATTTCCAACATTTTTTTTTATAGCAGACATAACAAAGTTCGATAATATGAAGAATTTTTACAGAAATTTTTATTTCATTGTTCATTGCATTTTATTCAAAAAAAGAATTCAGATTATCTCATTATTCGATATTACTGAATTTTAACTCAAGGCTAGGATTTAAAAGGTTTTTTGTTTTTTTGAAGCATCACCAGTGACTCACAGGAGCCACCCTGTTTACAAAGATGGCTGATTTCTCCGTCCATCATCAGATTTAAGACAATTTTCCCGCGAAAAATCTTTCAGCTTTCGACTCTTTTTGGCCGCTCGACAAAACTCACGGATCTGAGACACGGGACGTGTTGTGTAACAACAATAAAAATAAATTTAGTCTTCACCTCAATTAAAAATAGATACCACAAGTCAGGTCAAGAAATTCGTTTTTATCGCGAGAGGGCATTAACGCTTTTCTTACATGAAATCTCATAGTTTGACAAGTTTTAACATTATTGACTTTTTATCATGATAGCTTTACTTAAAAAACTTATTGTTTTTTAATGACCGTAATTATCATTCGTTGCTGCTTATCTTGCGAGCTTTAATTACCTTAAAGGAACAAGTTTGAAATATTTTTACGTCTACATCCAAGATCTAGAATTTTTACTAAGCAAATATTGCGTAAGTTTTGTTGTTGATTTGAAATGTACTCCCATGGTCCAAAAGTTTATTAGTCATACCTGACACGTTTGGTTTTCTATGAAGAATATTAAAAAGAGGATTTTTCCCTATTTTACATGTTGCAAAACTGCATTGAAAAACATAATCGTATTTGTAAAACGCTTTAAAAATTACAAGTTCTGAGGACTGGATAAGACTTTCTGGCTAGTAGCGCATGAAGACATCGCCCATTCTTTCTTTCGAAAAAGAAGTACTAAAATATTTCTATAGATTATGAAAAGATTTGGTAATTTGATGATAATTGTGGCCATGAGGTTTTCCGGAAAAATGTTGATGGACATCCGGACTTGATTGATAAAACGGGGTCATTTTGACCTGCAGGGCCTGGACGAACTATTCCCCAAAACCGTTTCTAGATTCGTAAAATCTTGTTTTTTCTTTTTCTTAAAATACAAATGCCTATTCAGGCAATGTTCCATTTTAGAATTTGTTATTTAAATTAGTGCCTCCCTACTTCGTGTCGCAGAAAAACTAACTGCTAATTAACACAGGTTGAATGACTCAAGGTGTTCTCATAGAGCCGAAAAAGAAAAAGGAAAAAAATCAAGAGGTAGAGGAGAATAAAAATGAACACACCCATTGACTCATAGTTGCAAGTGAATAAATTTTTCAGGCTTTCTAGATCCTCAAAGACCTCTGGAGAAAAAGACAAGTCCACGGTTCTTTAGGTTTTTTAACTGTGCTTAATTTTGCATTAACTTCTGTACTTGTCAACCTTGTAGAAGTAAATTCTGCTCTAATAGGTTATGGAACGACTTTTAAGGTTAATCCATCTTGGTTAATTTTTCCTCTTAAGTAACCTCCTAATAATAAATCAATAACTTAAGTTTCTTTAAAACTTGAAAACTTTGATTTCAGATGTCTTTTTCAAGCTATTTAGTAGCGTTGGCATTTATAATATCGTTGGTGTCAGCGGCACTTGAGTCACCATGTGCAAGAAAAAACGTGACTGTAATGTCTTCATCGACATTCAAGCAGCTGGTCGATCCATCCAACTGTGGCAGAGTTACTCTTAACGAATCGGACTTTTCTACAGAACCAAGTGTAATTCTCCATGGATCAGGCACTTCGGTAAATCTTAAAATTTTTTTAATAGATAAAATAATAATTTTGGGAATAGTATAGGGACAAGTATACACTTATGCTGATGATGGAGAAACCTAACGTTCATGACAATTTTCAACTAAAGTGGCTTTTAAGCAACATTTCTGTAAGCAATGTTATTTTGGAGTGAGAAATTAAATTATTTTATTTTAGCCTCTTCAAAATTCAATCACAGCAAATCAGACAAGAACGACATTTTTAAGTAAGTTTTAAGCCAATAAAATTTAAGTATTAATTTTTGGTTAGGATATGAACCGATAAAGGCGAACGGAACATCGAAATATTGGCTTTTGGTTTTTCTTCAAAACAGTGCAGCCGGCCTTCTCCCTGTCGGTCTTAAGCAGGGTGAAATAAACGATTTTTGGCCCCAAAAATTTGTAGAGAGAAACGCTCGATACATCAACAGACCTGTCGGCGGAGTCGAATTTTATCTACGAAGCCCTTTTAGGTAAGCAAAAATCCTTTTTCTAAAATAACATAGATTTAACTCGGATATTTGTCATGCCAAGCCTACACTATACAACTCCTCGAACATATAGGTATTAAATAAAATATAAAAAATTGCTAAGAAACTAATTTTGTTTGAACATTATTTTTTAAAATAATAACAATAAAAGGGATTATACAACAAAAAGGCCACTGAGTAGGCCGCATAGAAGGAGATTTGAAGAAAGGTACAAATCGTAAAGAAAATTTCGTTTTCCACTTTTAGTCTAAAACACCTGAAAGCATGAAATGTTGACATTTTCTTTTAGAACAGTCAAAAATTTAATTTTAACTTGATTTAGGCCAAAACCGCAGAAACCTCAGTATTATACGACTCCACGGACTCATCATAGGTATAAAAAAAATCCATTAATAAAAATGGTTATGCATTATTAATTGCATGATTATAATCCTAATTTTTATGCATAAATAAAAGGTATTTTCAATCAACACAAAGGTCTCTGAGTAGACCTCATAGAAGACGGTTTGAATTAAGGTATCTAAATTAAGAAAATAAATATGCATATTTTTGAATTTGGCATGCCGATGCATGAATAAAATTTGAATAGCATCTGAAGCATGAAATTGATAAAAATAAAAAATCTTTCAAGAACGAATACAAATATTATTTCCACAGTTTTTTATCGACACCTAAAAAATAGACGTTATTAGGTTTTTTGGGTGCTATCATAAAAGTCTGATTGAGTCCATAGTAGGCTCATTTTGAAGGTGATGACTAGCTGGTGGCAAAAAAACTATAATTATTTATAAGTTAATTAATTTATTATTTCTTGAGTTAACTCAAGCAAGGATTTTTATTTCAGTGAAGAAACTAATTTTTCTTTATTTTCTGTAGCGCCCAAGAAAATATGAGAAGCATGATTTCTTATTATTTTTATTTTTATTTATTTATGTAATAATTAATTGTTTGTGATTTTTATGACTAACTTTTAACAGAGGTCAGAATAATACGTACCACAATAACACAGGACCGCATCAACCGTACGTTAATATTTAATCATTTTATATTATTCCTTCATATATGTACTTTTTTTCAGTAATCCGAACTATCCTCATCAGCCATACCCTCAGCCAGGATACTACCCTCCAAACCATGGACAGCCTCCATATCAACCACAGCCTCCTTATCAGCCACAACCACCGTATCAGCCACAACCACCTTATCAACCGCAACCACCTTACCAGCCACCAAGCAATCACACTATTATCCGTCTGATGGAAAAAAGAAGAAAAATGGAGCAAGTTCATTGGCAGGCGCCATCCCTCTCATCGCTGTACTTGCTTTAACAGCCATTAATTGATGATGTATTTTAATTTTAATTTTATAATTTTATTGTTTATTTTATAAATAAAACACAATTTTACTTTAAGTTTGTATTCGACTGTAAAGAATGACTTTTTGTTTGATAATTTATTCCCGTCGAATTTTCTGTTCCAACTAGGAACCATGTCTTTCCACATGCGCTCCTCTTCAGGTACGTTGAGTTTGTTTAGTAAGGTGTCCATCAAACTGGGAATTACTGGAATTAATGCTATACCACAAATTCTTAAGGTCTCCAGCGAAAGATGGAGGACGGTGTCGAGATGAGCTGAAGACGACGGAATTTTACTCAGCTCCCAAGGTTTCGATGATTCAACAAAACGATTTGCTGAATGTAATGCACTCATTACGGCCGCTATTCCTTTATAGAAGTTAAAATCTTGATAATGAGTTCCAACAGTATCTAAAATAAAATGTTTGTTTATGCTTAACATGTTTCCTATTTACCTTTTAATTCGTTTAGCAGATTTACTAATTCAGAGGCTTCATTTCGACAATAGAGATCAAAATTCTTTTGATCGAAAGATGGAAAAGACTGCATTTTGTTGACTGCTTTTCCAGTAGTTCGGCTCAAAAGGTTCCCCAGGGTGTCAGCCAATTCTGAGTTTAAAACTCGAAAAATTTTAACATCGCTATAATCTATAAAAATTTAGTAAAATAGAATAAAAAAATCTTTTTTTTACATACTGCTGTCTGAATGAGGGTTCCTTCTCTGAGAAGGAAATATCTGAGACCAGACACTCCAAATTTTTCCACACATTTTAATGGATTGACAACATTTCCTTTTGATTTTGACATTTTTTCTCCTTCACTGTCCAATGTGAATGCACCAAAAGAGATTTTGGCATTTCCAGGTCCAAAGCAGCCAAAAACGCAGGCCAGTAAATACCATGAAATCTAAAAAAATAACTATAAAACAATTAATTAAAAATGATTACTTAAGAATATCTTTTCCATTATCTGGTGTTGTGGTGGCCACCGATTTTCTCCTATTGTCAAATAATTAATAAGAGCATCCAACCAAACATAAACAGTCTGGTCCTCATCTCCAGGAACTTCAATGGACCAATGAACTCTTTTTTTCGGTCTTGAGATTGACAATGGACGATCCATGAGCCCCTCGTCCAACCAAACGTTGCATAAATCCTGAAACTTCTTCGGCCTAATGGAACCATCTACTTATTTGAATTAAACATAAAACTCAGTGACATTAAAATACCTGTATTTATCCATTTTCTGACCTTTTCTTTAAATTTGGGAAGGTCAAATTTATAGTTTGTTTCTTCTACCCAGTGCACAGGACGACCAGATTCCTCACTGAAAAATTAATTAATGATAAAGAATTTGGTGAATGAAATACCTAATCGGAACATCTTGACCATCCACTTTTGTAAATGAAATTTGCGATTCAGTTAAAAATGCTTCATCAGCATCGCAGTACCAGCCACTATAGGTTCCTTTTTCAATACATCCTTTTTGCACCAATAATTTCTAAGGAAAAAACATTATCAATATTTAAGGATGGATTTTTACTTTTTACCCAATATTGTTGAACTTTTTCTTTGTGCTGAGGATCAGTGGTTCTTATAAAGTGAGTATAACCAATTTCAAATTTGTCAAACAAGTGTTTATATTCAGATGAAATCTAAAAAAATAAGGTTAAAAATTTACAATTTCAAATATCTATACTTGATCGCAGTATTTTTGAAGGGGAAGCCCTGAAGATGCCGCTGACTGCTGAACTTTTGTTCCATGTTCGTCAGTCCCCGTTGAAAAAATTCCCGCAGAGGAACCACAAAGTAATTCATATCGGTGAAAACAATCTGCGAGCAGGGAAGTATACAGATGTCCTATATGAGGAGCTTAAAAAAAAAAGAGAAAAAAAAATCAATTTTTCTTCATTACGGTTAATAAACCATGAATTATTTTTTAATAATTTAGGATAGAAAAAAAAGTAAAAGTAAACCCAAGTTTTTTGACGAAGATTTAAAATTTTTGTATACAGGGTGTTCTAGAGCGAAATTAACTTTGTTGAATTACCCTCCATTTCTGGTTTTTGGTAAAACCTAATAACTAACTGTGTGGTGAGGGCTGCCACCAGTTTTTTCTAAAACATTTCACGGCCGCAATTTTCACCCGATTCTCACGACATTTTCAAGATAAGGAAGATACTGTGAAAATTTTCACCCGATTCTCACGAAATTTTCACAGTATCTTCCTTATCTTGAAAATGTCGAAAGCTTTTTTGAAATTTGCCAAAATGGCGAAGATCCTGGGGCACCCTGTACATCAAAAATTGAAATCCTTCCATTTCAATCGATTCTTCATTAAAACCAAGTTGGGATTACATCTATTTTTTTTAAAAAATGACTTGTATCATTTAAAAGGGGTATTTATGATAAATGAACCACCCTGTATACATACTAGCATTAACGTAATAAATAGGTGTGGTAATAAAACTGTTAGACAATGAACGTCTAAAGTATAAATCAAGACGAATTCCTCTCAATAGTCTAATATTCATTTTATTTGATTTTATTCAACAAAACATCATTATCTGATAACAGAAAAACTCCTAAAGGTTAACTCCCAGTGTTCCTAAACAAGTTTACCAAATGTATTAATTTTAATAAAAACCTTTTAGGATTTTTCTATGCAAATATGACAGTTTATTCTTAAAAATTCTTTTTAGAGAAATATAGCTCATTTCCCTTGGCTTATTTGAAAGATATACTGGGCGATTTAGGTTTTTTTTGATAGCGTTATCATTTGTTGATATAAACAGCTGATTGTTGATTTGGTTATTGTGTTTCTGAACGTCTACTGCTGAACTGGTTTTATTTTATGTTTTTTTGCTTTATTTATTGGCCAAAAATTCTTATTTTTGCTTCAAATGTGTTAGTTAATGCGTAGAAGTTATCCTTGAAAAAATTAGTTTGTAAGTATGAAGGACAGATTATTTTTGATAGATTTTGGTGCTAGTTTTGATTTTTTTGTAGATAATGCATAGGACGGAGGAGCCACCGCGGTACCGCTGGGCGTACCCACATGACAATGAGCAGAACCATGTCGCAGCCACATTCCATTTTCTTTCGGTCGTCCTTACTTCTTTGGCTCTATTCAAAATGAATTGGTTTAAAATTTGGGGGAGCAATTGCACTCACACTTTTGGCCTTTACCAATTTATGAGGCTGGTTATTTCGCTACGCCGGAAAGAATCCCTCATTCAAACATTTTTCACGACCTCGACATATCAAGTGATAACATGACCCCTGTTTACATGAAATACCACACAGGAGACCAAGGTATACTTTAAATTATCTAAAATTAAGTTATTATGTTATCTTAATTATCTTATTAAGTTTTTATGAAATACCACTCTGGGAATGAAGGTACTTTGGTTTGTCATCATAAAATTTAGTTGATAAATTTTCTCTTTTAGTGATGGAATGTGTAACACCTGAAGTTCTAAACTTAATGAGAGTCTTAATAATGCTCTGTATGCTCTGTATATTTCACTCGATGGTTGGATTCTGCCTTGATGTGATCGGACCGTCGAAAAAGTCGCTTCGTTTTATCAGAAGAAACGCCCTACCTTCGATTTGGTCCGGTAATTTTAAAATTTAAGCTTTTTCGTTGATTTTTCGTTTGTTTCCAGTTTTAACGGTCGTTACGATTGTGGGAGTTTGCTATTTGGTGACGCGTTCTTTGAGTTATGCGATGAAAACGATGTCGCCGAATAATTTGGGGATGATCACTTATGAAAATGGGTGCTACATTGTCACAGCTGCTGGTAATGGACATTTAAATTTGGAATCTCAATCTAGTTTTTAACTTCCTCAATGAAATACTATTGAATTACCCTCCATGTCTGGTTTTATGGAGAGAGTATCTCACGCCAGGTGGTGCCCATGTGGGCAACATCTTGCGTCTCAGCCTTTGGCTTAAAAACACCATTTTCACCATGATTTATTTACTATCTTATTTATTTTTTATAACTACCTTAAAAAATCGTGTTTTAGTAAAGTTTAGTAAGAAAAATCTGCTAAAAATAAATTAAAAACTATACCAATTTTAAGTTTGGTGGCTGCCTTCTCCAGTTTTTCTAATTTTCCCAATTTGACGGAATCTTCCTTTCAAATTTATCTTTATTTTTAGGTGCTATTTCCCTTCTCGCCACTGCCTGCAATTTACTTCAAGACCCACCGCCACACCTGAAGGGCCTTCACGCCAAAGACTTTTCGACGATTTCGAAGGCCTAGAAACTTTTTCAGTCGGAATGAGAAATCTACCTCCACCTCCTCCTTATACTCCATAATATCCTGAATAAGAAAATGTATTTTATTTTTTGAGCTTTTGCTGTAAAAACGTGCTAAATACTTCATTTTGCTTTATTATCCTGTGATTTTATTATATATTTTATCCAAGGTTTATCTTAAATATAATTTTGCTCATTTTTTTTTCAAGCACAAAATAAGGGGTGCCTATAGAGTCTAGACTTATTTCCTAAATTTCACATTGTGACTTAAAGATGTATAATTTGTACAAAGTTTTCGTTTAAAGTATATTTTATGTATAAAAAAAATTATGTTTTAAATAAATGGTGTTAATTTTTAAAAATATTTATTGCCCTAATTTCTCATTACTTTCAAAAAAAAAAAAAAGTTAAAATATTGAGAAAAATTTTATTTTTTCAATAAACTCTATCAAGTATTTAGTGAAAATTTCGTGAAGATCGGACCAATAGTAATTTAAACAAAACTTTAGACATATCTCACTTGTAATAAAAAAAATGTAATAAACAAGTTGCCAAAAGACTAAAAATATGATTTGACATAGCGCAAGTTTTTATTTTTCTTCTATAGAATCGAACGTCTGATATACACCCTCTTCTTTTCATAAATATCACCGTATTCTTTGACAGGTAAGACTTATTTTATCCTCTCTAAAAGCTCAGGATTGTCATCTCTATATAAAAAGAAGGAAAAAAAAGAAGAGGATCTTTGAAAAGAAAAAACCATGTGGAAAAATCTTTAAATTTTTTAAACTCATAACTTTTCATCTTAGAAAAGATAGGTATGGAAAGAGTCGTATTTGCGGTAAGTTTTTGCTAAATTTATAGTAGAAAAAAGGAATTTTTTAATTACAAACTTAATGGCTTTCGAAATTGTGGAAAACTTTAGTTTTAAACAAATTTAATAACAGGTCAAAATGTCAAATCAAAATGTACCATATTGATTTTAGAAAGTTCAACATCCAGTGAGGTCACAAAGCCACTGTGTGTAATCTAAAATTGATGGAATTAATATTTAGCCATTGATTTATAAACATTTATAAAAACAATAAAATTTATGAAATTATTGATTATGATGTAACTAAATAATTAGCATCATTTTCAATTAATTCGCTTTGATGTAAGGGTTTTAATATTTTTGAAGAAAAAAATTGGGATTATCTTAAACTTTTTGAGCAGTAATAAAATTTTAGTGCTTCAGATGCTGGTTGTGCTTGGAAATATGGTGCCCATGCAGCTGCCTTCGAACCGGTACCACAGTTTTGATAATGTATTCTCTTTTTCTAGCTGGTAAGTTTTTAATTTTTATAATCAATGTAACAATTAGGTTTTATTTGAACTACCCATGTTTCGAACTTCAGAACTAGTTTTGGGAAAACTAAGCCTATAGAGTCCACCCCTAAATCCCGACCAACGTTTAAGTTTAAAGCCCTCCTACATTCAACAAAAGGGAAGTCGGTTTAGTTCTATTTCTTTTGCATAAGCTTCTATTTTATACTCTCTTCTTGCTATTTATGATGCGATCCTACCTCGAACGTTATTAAATTACGTAATACAGAATAAAAAAAGAAGAATTTTTAATTCACTTTTCAACGTATTCTCACGTTAAAATAAAAAAGTACCCTCATGCAAATGGAGAAATACCTTATATATCACTTGAGATAAAAAGGGGTAAAAAAAGTCCCTTTTTACGGTTCTGGATACTTTCTGCTGATATAAAAAAGAAGCTTTTATTTGTAAGGTACAAGAAATTTAAGAAATTTGTTGTTTTTCTGGTCTTAGGGTTTTTATTTTTGTACCAGAGGGATTTGAGTTGTTCAACTCCCGACGGTACTTCAAACAAATAGAGCTCTTAGCTTCTCAGAAATTTAAAAGGTTTTTTTTCCCTTCTCAGTTTATGGTGTTCGCTAAGTTCACATGAGCATGTAGAAGAAAAAGGGATAAATTGATCCCCGTAGTACAGTCATTATTTTAACGATCGCTTTCCCGGTTTTTGCTTGAATGTTCGCATTTTAAAACTGTTGAAGTTTTTCTTTCTTAAAAAAAGTTGTTACTCTCTAAACGTAGGGTTTTTGGGAGAGGGTCCTCTAGACCTCGAAATTCGCAATTGATAGAAGGGAGAAATTTGGGCAGTTCATGCTCGTTCCAGGTGGTCTGACAGGGGCAAGACTTTTGTCTACCTTGATCCCAATTTTTTTTGTAAAAAAAAGGTTCAATGAGAAACATTTTTAATTATCAATTTTTGTCCTTTGCAGTTCTTCTTCTCTATCTCTACGTCCCTGAGTTCGCCGAGTTTCCCAATTCGTTTCTCCACTTTTTCGGGATGTCGCGTGGAAACCGCTACGCGAGCGAAAAGGGCCAAAATCAGAACTCGGAAAACGTTCAGCTCATGTTAAACGAAACCGAAGAAACTTCCGTTCCAGCCGAAAGATCCAAAACTCCAATTTTAACACGAGGTTTCAATCTAAGGAAGATTTTCAGATATTCACGCAAGATCGACGAATTAAATAAAGTTCAAAGTATACCATCATGGTAGAAGAAATTTTGTTTAATTTTTATTCATTCATTTAAATCAGATGGAAAAATTTTTTATACGTAACTTCGTTGAGTAAATTTGTTTCTCATTATATCCATTCATTAATGGAATTGTATAGAAGTCTTCACAAATAGTCTAAAATTAGCACACTGGAGGTTTTTACATATAAGCTTTGTGCTTTCCCTCCCAATTAATTATTCTTCAACCTTCTATTGAATAAAAAATTCATTTTCGGCAAGCTTGGAAACTCAACGAATCCTCTGAAGTCAACCTGCTAATTACTCGATTATGAGCAAACTTTTATCTCGCATTTCACTCTTTAAAATTTTTGTGCAAAAAGGGAAAAAACGTTTTATTCGTCTCAACTCCCAGGTTCTAATGACCTCTATTCACTATCAAAGGTTACTTATATCTTTTAATAAACACCCTCAAACCTGGCTAATTTTCACGTTAAGATTTTTTGAAACGTTTTTTTCGATTCAATTTAATGAACAAAGTGGACTCAAATTTTTGTTTGAAACAATTTCTCAGACAACTTTTTAATTTTTCCCTCTTTCATTCAGAGGTTATAGTGATACCCTCGATGGACAGTTTTTAAAATGGGTCTTCCAGACCCCGCACTTGGACTTTTATCGGTCTGTGGTGGAGGTCAGCAATCATAGCCATTTTTTCTCTTTTTTTTCCCCTCCGGGGAACATGTCACAATTCAATTTCATTTTTTAAACACATCTCTTCATATTTAGCTTAAAATATCATTTTTTTTTGCTTTGAAATGGGAAAAAATGGCGGAGATTAAATAGCTTTCTTTGATTTGGAAGTTTAAATAGGTTTTTGTTTTGCATAATTTAGGTTGTGTATTCACGTAGGTACCCACCTCTGACCTGAGTTAATCCTTTAGAACCCGGGCAAACCGCTAACCTATTTACTTGCTTTAAAGTGTCGAAACTACAAACTTATTTACTTTAAACCTCCGCGCAACTTACTTCACTGCTGACCACAATGTTAAGGAACATATTTTCATGTATTCAATTAAATTTTCAACCTTCTTTTTACGGATTTTGAAGCGTTTTGTCTTGGTCTTATTGAAAAAAAAAAAAAAAAAAAAAACTGAGTTTTGGGGTGTTTTTCTTGATATTACTAATTTAGAGTGCTTTGTGCCTCGTAAAAATAAAAGTACTTGTTTGAAGAGCTTCCAACGAAACTTCCTTAAAGAGAAGTAACAATATAAGAGGGGAAAGTATATGGGAGGTGGAAGTATATAGGAGGGGGAAGTATAATAGGAGGGGAAGTATATAGGAAGGGGAAGTATAACGGAGGGGAAGTATATGGGAGGAGAAGTATAACAGAGGGGGAAGTATAACGGAGGAGGAAGCATAAGGAACGAAAGTATAACGAAGGGAAGGAAAGTATAAAGGAGGGGAAGAATAAGGAAGGGGGAAGTTTAAATTATTTTTTCGAAAAATTTTCCGAGTTTTTTTTTTGTTGAAAAATTTTCTTTTTTTCCAAAAATTTTCCGGCTTTTCCATTTTTTTAAAGGTAAAAAATGGGCTCTTTGCCTAGGGATGTGCCTCTCGTAATGGGTAGAAGTCTGAAATTTCTCCCTACTTAAAATTTTTTTTTGACGTGGAGGGTATCACATAAATTCTTTAAGAAAGTTTAAGAAAGTTAAAAATAATCTAGTTTTCCTCGATTTAATGCCGGTAACATCATTTTGGTCGTGCCTTCTCCTTTTTGCTGGTTCACTCCTGCTCTTCTAAATTTAAATTTACTCCGAATAAACTATCGTAAATTAACGCCTATTAAATTAAGAAATTAAGGGCTCTTGTCTGACTAAGCTAGGTAGACGATATGGCTATCTATTGTTCAGAATTTATCTTAATACCTAATTTAATCCTCTTGTTTTGAACATAGGCAGCCATATATTTGGAATGTTTCCCATTTAATAAGATTATACTCTCATATCAAGAGAAGCTTGAACTAAGGCTAATCTCGTTTGATTTCGAGTCAAAGGAACTCCGTCGCACCATTTGAATATTGAATACTTTGTTATAACAACTAAATATTCGATGTGTTTCTAGGATTCTGTGGGGTTAGCCTGTATAATTTGAGTCTGTAATTATTCGAGATAGTCGAACTTGGCACTCTAGGGTTTGATAGCTCGATAAAACGTTTCAGTTTAAACTGGATCCTTGATGCGACTGATAATTGCTTTATGGTCTGAACAACCGGAACCGATAATCCAATAATGTCGCTGAAGCTCTAATTCATTCGCTAACTCCTCATAAATATAACGGCTATAAATTGATACCGCAGGTTGGTTTTAAATGAGCGTATCTACTAACCTAAACAAAGGTACCAATATATCATTTCAGTTTATGCCTTTACCATTGTTCGCATGAATATTTTATCGTCGGCCTAACTCAAAAGAACGCGGGGAATTCCAAGTTTGATAACTTCATTTAATACAGTTAACGGTCCTTCGTCTTTATGGATATTCACACCAAAGTTTAAATACGGTCGTTGGGTTTATTAGATACCCGTCTAATTATCTCTAGACGTTAGCGAACATTCATCGCCCACCTGTTGTCCTTTTAGCAAGAACAAAAAAACAACCCTAACCGTCACATGAAGAGTATCACAATTTTTCTCGTTAAGTAAACCTAGTTTTAAAAAGGCCTTCAGATTTTCAACAATTTTCTCCATTTTTATTTCTTCTTTGGATGATTTTATGGGGTGGACGACCTACAAGATTCTAGATAGTTCCAGGAGGACCTAGAAGGTTCCTGGAGGTTTTAGAGGGTTTCAGAAGAACCTAGAAGGTTCCCAAAAGGACCTAGGAGGTTCGAGAACCCTTTTAAAGGTTCTAGAACCCTTTAAAGGTTCTAGAAGGTTCGAGAACCCTTTAAAGGTTCTAGAAGGTTCGAGAACCCTTTTAAAGGTTCTAGAAGGTTCGAGGACCCGTTTAAAGGTTCTAGAAGGCTTAAGGACGTTTCTAAAGGTTCTAGAAGGTTCAAGCACGTTTCTAAAGGTTCCAGGAGGTTCAAGGACGTTTCTAAAGGTTCCAGAAGGTTCAAGGACGTTTCTAAAGGTTCTAGAAGGTTCAAAACGTTTCGAAAGGTTCTAGAAGGTGTAACCGGCTCCGTGGCTGGAAGGTTCAGTCTTGGACTTCCACCATTGGAGACCGGGGTTCGATCCCGGGTTGGGTGTAGGATTTTGTTTGGAAGTTAAATTCCAAATAAATATTCTTCCACAAAATCCGCGATAAATTGGTCTGGCCACTCCTCTGGAGTTGGCCCTGATAGGGCGCCACGGCAATATGGCGAGAGCCCCCGCCTGGGTCCTCCCCCTCCCTTAAATGGCCTATGGCTAGTCCAGAAAAGAAGAAGAATGGATTAACCGATGAGGAAGAAGGCCTCTTGCTCATCGGTTAAATCCCATTCTTCTTTTATAAAAAAAAAAAAAAAAAAGGTTCTAGAAGGTTCAAGAACGTTCGAGGGGTTTCCAGAGGGTTCTAGATTGTTTTAGAGGGTTCCAGAACAAGGACCTAGAAGGATCCGAAAGTATTTATCTAGAACAAGGTTTCAGTCGGTTCCGCTCGGATCTAGGGTTCTAGATTGCATTAGACGGTTCCAGAACAAGGACCTAGAAGGTTCCGAAAGTATTTGGAGTAATTTTCACTTCTTTAGATTTGTTTTAGATTATTTATTTTAGAAAATTTATTTTCCTTCAAAGTGCTTACTTTGCTCGCATGGCGCCAACAGAATGTTCACTGCATCAACACTGTTGATAGCAGCTGCCCAATGCAATGCAGCCTGAATTGTCTGCTGCATTGATATATGAGTTGGCATTTATAAGATTCTCGACCATCCCCTCATGGCAAGTCTTGCAGCGAGGATCAATGGAATCGTCCACACGATACCACAAGTTTGTGGTTTTATTTCTCCAATTTTGTCCAAATGATTAAATCAGCATCGCCTATAAAGAATCCTTTAGTTTCCGGTCAGAGTTTATCTTATTGCTAAAATGATGTATGGTTGACACCGCCAATATAAGTGAGCGATTTATTAAAACGGAAGTTGAAAAATACGGTAGTAAATTGGAGACGGAAGATGTACGAGGAACAAGGGCTATTTGTTCGTGGAGCCAAGCTCGACTATTTGTCATCATCAGGGGCTTCAACTGATTAAACAGGGGCTTAACGCGGTATAAATGAATTTCACAATAAAAAATAGGAATCAGTTGTTAAACATACGTGTTACTGTGTTGTTATTGGGTGAAGAAATGTCTCTAAAGGAATCGCGTCTTTACGAAGGAACTTTTTGAAATCGGAAGAATCCAGGAAGGCTTCAAAGGCCTGCGGTTTTGCGGAAGTTAAAAGATGCCCCGGAGTCAAGACGCGTTGAGTCGTTTGAAGGGGTAGGTGGTTTTCATTGTTTTGTGCGGACTTTGTTGCCTTTTTCTTGCTTTTGTGAGGGATTACAAGAAGGAAAAACAAGTGATTCAGGGAAAAGCATTCTTCTGGCAATGGCGAATTTATGAGATTTTCAAGGGAGGGGATAGCGTACAATCAATTAAATTAAGGTGAGGTAGGCCCCGATTAATATTCAAGGGAGGCAGCAAGTTTTGAGTAGAATGATGTTAATTATCAAACGTTCCGAGGAAAACTCCTGAAAAGTCGGTGAAACGTGTATATTTTTTGGCTAAAAGAAAGAGACAGATGCTTAAAGGGCTTGGAAGAATGAGCAAGGAAAAGCTCAGAAATCTGGTCTAAAGTTGTTTTTTAAGCCCAAAAAACAGAGAAAAACTTCCAAAAAATCCGGTAAAATGGATTTTATTGGCGGAAGAACGGAAAACGCCTAATAATTAGAAAAATGTGGGGTTCTCTGTCAAAAACTGAAGGAAACTAACGAAAGTTGGCAAAAGGCGGTGACTCCCTAGAATGGAAGAGGAATAGATAATCTCGTTTCAACGAGTTTTCTATGCCAAAACAATTAAAACCTCCCAATACAATAATGAGGAAAATGCCCACAAATCAGGGTTTTCCCGTGGGGAAACCGAAGAAAACTATTCAAAATTGTGGTTTTGAGTTTTAAATAAATCCGGGAAAAGAGTAGTTTCTTGGTCAAAAAAGCCTAAAAACCTTTTTTTTTAAATTAAAGTGGGGGTCTAAATTCACTTTCCATCATAGCTGGAACGAGATAGCCAACACCGACAGAATATCACTCACTCCCATTATTTGAACGAAATGCAGTTGACACGGCAATTAAACTAACTTCTTGGCCCTTGAAATTCTAATAACTTGAACGACGTGCTTCCGAATGAATCTTATTCGACAACATTCGAACAAGTCCGTTTCACGTACATTTCGACAAGAGGAGCTGAAAAGACGATAAATGAGGGCAGTTAAAGGGAAAACAAATTGCTTCAGGTTTACCCATTCGCCCCTTCGAGAACCCCCCTTTAGAATTTACATTTTACATCTCAACTCAATTAAACTCCTTCGAGGTCATTGAAATGATTGAATTTCGCATGTGTTTTCCAGGGGTGCAGTTGGAAGCAAATGTGTTTACCGATGAAGTGCGCGGTCGTGATAGGACTCCTAGGATTACTCGGAGGATTATGCTATATGATTTATTACCTATCAACTCAACCTTAATCAATAAATATATTGTTGTATAAAGGTTTTCATTCTTTACTTAACGGCTTTTCTAATAAATTAGACCGGAAATTATGATTGGGGAACCTACATAAATTTTCGGCTTCCCCACGAAGGCTCCCTTACATTTTTACACCCAAGTCACGAACGCAAGACGGCTCAGTAAAGCAGTTTCCGCTTTTTCTCCTTTCTCTTTGGTATCATAGCGGTCTGTGGGTTTTAAAGAGTTTTTAATCGCTGTTTGACTTATATTTAGATGTGAAAACTGCGTGCAAAATCAAACAACCTTAATCCACTTTATGGAGTTGTTACAATAAAATCCATTTACGCCTATACTCCTTAGAAATATCAACTTCTTGAGCGGAGGAAGACTTCCTTTTATCCTCTGCACTCTTTAAGCCATTTCTGCCTTTTAAAAAACGCCCTAGCTATTAATTTTTTAAATTTTTGTTTTACAGATGTGTTTACCGATGAAATGCTTTTTGTGCATACTATTTTGCGGATTCATCGCCTTCTGTGTTTACGTAGCTTATTGTGCTGTATCGAATAAATGCTTAAAAAGTTTCATCTATATTTTAAAAGTGTGTCTCTTTGTCCGGCGAATCGATTTCAACTGGTCCATGAGCTCAAACTTAAATACTTGCGGTTTCTGGAATTTCTAGATTAGTCACTTTCCAAATTCGTTGATTAGTCCACATGAACGGCTTTTAATTAAAATTCACAGACTTCAGAGGCCTCCAATTTAACGGCGTTGAATCCCGATATCGTTCGATTTCACGAATGCACTATTTTGGTATGCTTCAGCTGATTTTGAGCCAATTTTAGGGCTTAAAGTTTTCAAGAGTTATTTCAAACCGTGGAGGTCTTCAAGACTCCCGAAGACCCGTAAAAAGGGCGGTGAAAGCGCGGTTGCTTTGAGACCTAAAAGTTACAAAAAGTAAAGTTAAACAGAGATATCATTTTGAATTCCAAGAAACAAGGTCGTCACTCGCCTTTACGTTCAGGATTAGACGTAATAAGAAAATCGAGGATCCCTTCCATTTTGGAACTCTTCCAAATCAAGCACTTTATTAGACTGATCTCTTAAACGACTTTCATTTTCAGACAAAAATGTCAAAAATTAAACAAAAAGACCC
>JACGAQ010002089.1:0-46407 GCA_014119065.1 Orius insidiosus | reverse complement strand
TGTTGTGGTTTTTAATGTACCAGTCGGCGAAGGAAATGGACTAGTAAAATTTGAATCTGGGTCTGGAATGTTGATTCTTAACGGCGGCAACGGCGTCCTTTGCTTAACGATTAACGGAGCGTTGCCTTCTTCGACCAAAGATTGAAACGAAAGCCGAATTGTAGTGCTCGGGAACCTTAAAGTACACCTGAAAAAATAAAATTAACACTTATTATCTAAGAATGAGGTATTTATGACCCTTTAAACTTTTGAAGGCTTCAATTTTGTCAATAATGATTATGATGATCACAAAATTCTAAAGCCGAATGCTAGGAAATGATCCAATATAGATATGAAGGGTTTCTTGGGCAAAATACTATAAAGATAGGCCCAGAAACCTTAAAAATCAAGGAGAACTATCCAAAACCCATTAAAATGATGTTAAACGCCTAAACACGAGATTTTCTAAACCAGAAAATCGAGGAAATAAACCCAAAACTCATTGAGAAGGCATGCATAGAACCCCAATGAATTTGATGTTTTTCAACTTATCCTCCAGAGCTGGTCATTTGGTCATCTTAATTATGACTCGCAAAAGATAAAATATAAATTTTCTTTTTCGATAAACAGAAAAATTTTCATAGATTTTAAAAAATAACAGTAATTATAAATTAGGATTTTTATTTAGTTTTGTTATTATCATCAGGATTCTCTTTCATTGTAGATATTTGCTCAATTTATTATCTGCCGCGTGCCGACCGCTTTTAGAGTGCTCCTCGGAAAATTTCGTACGTAAACAAAAAAAGCCTCTTGGCACCGGGCGTTTATAAATAGAAAGTGGGAAAGTTAAAAATCAGTTTAAAAATGCAATCGATGCAATAAAAACATTTAAAAAATTTCATTTCTAAAGTGTCAACAAATAAATAAAAATGATGAAGACATCATAAGGGCAATGCAGTGCTAAATAATCAGACTTCAATCAGGAGTGGGAAATTAGGAAGCAACCTTTAATTTCAAAACCAAACGTCTTGAGAAACTTTAATTTTCTGTCAAATTTTAAACTTCTTAAAAATAAAATTAATTTTTAACCTGAAAGATATCTTATTGTATTTTAAACTCCATTTTAGGTTTATTTTCAGAAGTCTTTTGATTGATCATAATCTAATAAAATAGCTTGTTTCTTCTTGACTACTTTATTTAGATTTATCCCAAGAAATATTTTTTTGTTGATCCTCAGAGCATCGTGATTTGTGAAGATGTGGTAAAGAGATAAGCGATTATTTCGCTTCAGTTCTCAAGTTGTGAAATTAATGTTAATGAAAGATTGAGTTTGTCCTTAATAAAAAAAAATTGTTCTAATTATCCCGTTTCTAAAATTAAAACAATTAACTTTGAGTTAAAGCCAAGTTTAGAGATTCTTGCCATAAATAAACACAGGAGGAGGACTTGTCGAGTGCAAAGGACGGCTCAAAAAAATACGTTCCGTTTATTTATGTTTATGAAAATTTAATTAAGGAAAAGGTCAAAGTTAGAAAACATTAAGGATTAAATAAAGGATAATTGGATGAGGTCAAGATCAATAAATAGAAAAGAGAAAAAATGAAGATTTGAAAAGGTTGAAAATGTAGAAGGGAACGCGAGAGCTCTCGTACGGCCTTCGAGTTGGTAAACAAGCTTGTTATAAACATGACCCTACCCACTTTGAAAAAATAAAAATATTCTTACGTTTTGGGTAACTGGAAAGAAGGGGCTCCTTTGCGTTGGAAAACGCCGTCGACGAAAACACCGTTTTTCCCGTTGCACACCATAAAAAAATGCGGATGTTCGTAAACCAATTCTAAATGTCTACGCGAGATAAAACTGGAATGTCCCATATTAACGTCGACATCGCCGCGGGAGCTGTTTCTCCCGATAATGATACGCTTTTGCCGTACGTAATATTCGAATTCGCGTCCTTCGAGACGGGCGATAGCGGTTTCTTTGGTGTCGGGACTCCATTGGATTTTGGTCGGGCTGGCTGGTGCGGATTTGAGGGCGAGAAGTGCCAAGCATCGCTTTCCTGCGAGCGCGACACCGACATCCCGAAAAGACGACCCTTTCGAATCGTTGAAGGGGAGACCGAAAAAGTAAATATCCACTCACAAAATTCCGAAGCGACCCGAGAAAATGAACGGCTGGGGCTATTGTTTACCCACGGAACCGAAACGTGGGTGGCCGAGAAAAGAAACCACGTGACGGTCGGGAGATGCGCGATTGTGTCAAAACAAAAACAGAACTGGGACCTAGAGGGCGTTCTGCTCGGCCTTTTTTCTCTCTCACTCCGAATCCCCCACCATCCATTAAATCGACATGGACCATCTCGACTCTACTGGCCCCTTCCTTTCCCTCGCTTTTTTCAATTTGGAAAAATCTCTATACTTCGGAGGATTGAACTGAATTGAAATTGTCCTTGATCAAATAAATTTGTATTTCTGCACATCTAGTTTCTTAGATTCAAATTCACAACACCCAGCTGGCCAACAGCCTTACAATCACGCTGCTTTACAAACACGAAGCAGCTCATTGCATGAACAGTTTCTGACATCATTCCTTATCGGGCATCATAATTTTTGCATCATGTTTTTGACTCAAATCTATTACATCCAGCTGGTTAAGAAACTTTGTGCCTAGGCTAGTCAACTCCCCGATTAATTGTAATGAATCTGCTCTGTTGATGCAGAAGGTGTAGATGCTTGAATTTGTGATATGTAGTTGGAATCCTCGGACAAAAAAAGTTAACAAAAAAAATTCTCTGTCTCTCAGCTCAATTTTAACGGATTTTAGCGCAAAAATGCTAAAATTTGGCATTTTTTAAAGTTGTACAAATAGAGGTCATAGTATGAATAGTCAAATCAACTTGAAATTTTGCGAATTAGATTACGAATCTGAAATAAAAAATAGGGGTTCTCATTTAAAATAACTAAGTTGGTCTCGCTCTGGGACACCCTGTACACCAAAATCAAAATTCAATAATTGCAATCAATTCTTTTTCAAAAAAACAATGAGGGTTAACATTTAACTTTTTTTCCCGATCTTCAATAGTTCAAAAATAAAAGGGGTGATCCATTACTTGTGAACCACCGTGTATAAAAAATCTAACTAAAAAAAAGACAAATATTCTTATTTTAATTATTATTACTATTAAATGAGCACATTTCATGACAATAATAATATACATAAAAATTAACAAGTAAAAAATAAGACAATATTTTAAAATAATAATAGGGATTTATAATATGTATCACTCTTTGTGTTGTTTTAGTAACGAGTCGTTTTCTGACTTCATTTGTTGCAAATCGGCCGTTATTCTTGCCAGATTAGAAGCGACATTTTTATTCGATTCAACTTCAACCTGAAATAAAAACAAAGATGAAGAACCGATTGAAGATTGGAAAGGACAGACTTGTTCTTCAAGGTCTCGAATCTCTCGAACGATAGCACCAGTTTCTTTGACCATTTTGACTATTTCGCCGCAGTCGACTTGAAGGGTGTTCAGCAGCTTGTACGCTTTTTTTGATACTTCATCTTTCGAATCTTTGGCACTCTACAAAAAAGGAAGGAAATCGAAATAATTTTATATACTTCGATCTTCTTTTAGGCTTTTTTCTGTGATTTTTGGAGTAAAGACACCCATTTTACCAATAAATATCTTTTTGGGTAGTTTTCTTTGATTTTCTAGTAAATCAAAACGGTTTCCAGACCTTTCATAACAGCTTTTTGCCCAAGAGATACCACTTACTCATTTCATAGCGTCCAGCTTAGGAATTTTGGACATCTGGTCACCTTCTGTTTTGGGCAACAAAGCACCTTTTTTCCCATATGAAAAAAAAACTCACTCTGAAAATGGATTCGTCAACAACCGTGAACAAACGGTACAACCGTTCAGTCAAAACGTTTGTCTCCTTTTGAACAACTTTAGTATCTCAATATCTTTTCAATTTCATCATTTTGTTTCTTTATATTTCCAATAATTTCCATTATACGTCTTGTATATGCAGACCTGTAATCCAATTATAAATTGCATAATCAAAAAAGTTAAACTAACCTTTTTATATTTTTAGGTAATTGTTCATATTCTTCGAGAAGCTTTGCTCTCACAGTCTGTTTTACAGCGATTTGTCGATTTAAAGTATCAAGTTTACCTTTAAGATCTTTTATCGTTTCTATCTGTTTTTCACTTTCAGACTAAAATGAAAGAAATAAAATTGAAAAGAGAATAGATTTTTCTTACTGCTCGGGAGACAGATTTGACTTTTAAGCTTCGATATTTTCAACAAGCGGTTTACGGTGGGTTTCCCACTGAGTCGCTAACGTCATCAGTCTTTGCTTAGCGATTCCATTGATCTCTTCTAATTTTTTTAGATTGTCACCGCTTTTTGGGAGCAGCTCGATAGCTTTCCTGTGCGCCTCATACTCTTTCGCAGTCTCCTTCATATTCGCTTCAATTTCAACAATTTCTTTGGAGACCTAGAATCTTGTTAATTAAGTTAGAAATTAGAAACAAACTTACATTCCCTAAATATGATTTTTTAGTTTTAACGGATGTTGAAAGTTGTTCTATGTTTCCACGAATGGCCTCGATTTCAGCCTTTTCTCTTTCTTTTTTTTCCTCGGCTGTTTCTTCTCTCTTTTCATCTTGAATTGATGGAATGTTCCGTCTTGGAGCAGGAACCGGTGTCGTTTCTTTCTAAAATGAACCTTAATAATTATTTCATAATTTTAAATTGTTACCTTATAAATAATATTTTTGTGAATGGATAACCATGTATTTAAATTTTTTTTGGTCCTCAGTTTCGGGGCTACGGATGAAGGCACACATGGGGGCGATATCAAAGACGGTTCGATTAAACCTTTCGCGTTTAGTGAAATGATGGAAGGAAGCGTATGTTCGTAAGTCGTTGTTTTGTTAAAAAAGGCAACCTGTTAACACAATAGTCTCTCCAATCTAAAAATTTATATTAAATAAATAATAAAATTTGATAAATTTAACCTTGAGGTGATCCTTTGCTGACACCTGGAACTGTTATTCCAGTTTCAAGCGGAACGGAAAAATGGAATGTTTTGAACATCATCGTCAAGTCTTCTTGATAAGCTAACTCTCACAGCTCTTCCTATATCAGCCTTTAATTTCGACAATGGATCTAGAAATCAAAGAACGATTAAAAATTCAAAAAATATATTAAAGTCACCATCAGGTTCGTTGATTTGTTTTTCAACTTCTCGAGGCAGCTCTCTATAAAAACTCTCGTCAGTAATGTTCGAGTACAAAAATGTTTGATACCCAACATCTCCATTGTAGCCCAAGTTCTAAAAACAAAATTAAGTTTGATTTTATAAAACTTTAACTTTTTGTCGTGTCGACCCCCTTTTAACTATATATTCCTTTTATTTTTTTACTATAGGGTTTTTGGTTCATGCTTAATCGCGCAAATAGGGAACGTGTTTTAATAGCATGGTTTAAAGACCAAGAAACCCTCTTTGGACTTGATTTTTTGGAGTTTTATTCAGTTTTTTTGTTCCAAAAACCTCATTTTACTGGTTCGATCCACACTTTCCTTTATTTTTAGCTGAAAGCGCCCAGAAAAAGCCTTTTTGAGTGGTGTCTACTGTTTTTCCAATTTTATTTTCTCTCTCACAGGGAATAGGGAGGGGATCCGAACAGCTCCTTGAAATAGATTAGGCACTTAGATATCCCCTTTCAGTGATTTTAAGCAGGTTTTTTCTTGATTTTTAGGCAAAAGAGTCTGGAAACAATATTATTTTTAAACAGTGCTAGCAGTTTTTAAACTTCATTTTTTTTCTTAAGGGAATTCATCACGGAGGGGGCTTTGAACAGCTTATTGGAGTAGATTGGGCAATTGGATGACCCCCCATTTTATTGGTTTTATGCACGTTTTCCTTGATTTTTAGCTTTAAGTGCCCAGAAAAGGCCTTTTTGGGTGGTGACTACTGTTTTCACACTCACAGGGCATAATGAAGGGATTAGAACAGCTTGCTGAACTAGATTAGGCACTTGGATGCCCTATTCAGTGATTTTAAAGCAGTTTTTTCATAATTTTTGGCAAAAAGAACCCAGAAACAATCTTTTTGAACAGTGCTAGCAGTTTTTTAAACTTTATTTTTTCAAGAAAGGGAGTTGAGCAGTAAATATGTATACAAAATCCTAATTTTAGGATACAGGGGAAGGAGGGTGCTGGATTTGACCAGCTTGTAGGAATAGATTGGGCACTTTCATAGAATGTCATAGGTCTGAATTTCGCTTTTAAGAAGGTGGTTTGCCAGCAGTGTAAAAATAGATAACTTTAAACGAAAAAAATTAAAATTACTTTGCACGCAGTCGCTATTGCAGCTCCGACCTGAAACTTCGCTGCCATATTCTGCGGTAGGACCTTTGGAATGTCCAGTCCAGGCGAGATTATCTCCAAACATCGAACTGCAGCCTCGACAATCAAAACGGTCGTCAACTCCTCCAAACTCTCCACTTCATCCCTTACCTCACTACAAAAAAGCAAATCACTAAAACAAAAACTTAAAGCAAAACTTACCACCCAATATCCTTCAAAGAATGAATTATAATTTTATCAACTTCTTCCATTTTGTTAGCTTATAAAACATTTCTTTGAATATACCGGAAAATTTGATAAAAAAATCCGGCTTGCGAATAAAACCTATGAAATCTTTACAGTTAAAATAACAAGCAAAACAAAATTCATAATTTAATGAACACTTCAGAAAACTTAAAAAAAAATAAATACATAATTAAGCCTTAGTGGAAAAGAGAAATTTTTGAAAATCTGTTATCATTCATCTTGTAATCAGCGCGAACTCTAATGCACATAAAGTTCAAAAATTCGCTGCGTATTCTTCAATTCTCGAACCTTCTTTTGATATAACTTTTTAGTAGTTGATCATGTCCGCCACGAGGCTTTAGGGTTTTTGTCGGCTTTTTATTCCCGTGCAAAAACTACAAAATTTGAGCCTTTGACTTTGGATTTTCGTTTATTTAAATTTATAATGACTCATTTAAGGCTTTTGAATAGATGCTGTGATGTTAAATTAGGTAGAGCTTTATATTGTTTTAGTTCGTGTAAATATCAAAATCAGCCTGAATGTAAGTATTTTAGCTTTTATTTTCTTTAATTTATTCCTAAAAGCGTAGAAATTGCATTCATTTTTCTAACTTAGCTTCTATTGTATTAGCCAATCTCCAAAATGGGTTGTTCTATTTTTCTCTTTGTTGCTATCTGTCATCTCCCAAGGGAACTGGCTCTTAGGTATAAAATGTTAATTCTTTTTAATGGGGATCATTTTGGGCGGTATAATGTCCTCTAAATTGGATGCAATGTTGCATCATCCTGCTGCAGCAATTGGAAACTGAGGAAACCTAAATACACTTTTAGATTTTTGGAAATTTCTCTACGTTATATTGTCCTTTGATTGTCAGCTGGGGAACTTTCCTCACAAGAACTGTCCAGTTTCTGGGTTGCATCATGCAAGAATCTGGCATGCGTAAGCAGTAAGTGCTGCCAAATGAAACTTATTGCTGTAGCAGAAGTGAACTTCATTTCCGTTAGCTATACACACCTGCTTCTATTTGTACTCTTGGTGGAGCCTGTTTTTCTTTTAGACTTAAGCACTACTGCTGCTAGGGAAGATTTAGGGCGGTGCAGTAGAAAGAAAAAAATAGAAACCGTCCGAAATTTAGGTTTTAGGTGTTTCATTAGCGGTTACTTCAGTGTTCTAATTCTGTGTTGTCTTTTCAGCGTTGTTTAGTCCTAGGAGTCATTCGAAGAGCACTATTGCTACATCAAGATTCTTCCATTCCAGTACAGTGAATAATGCGGCAAAAAAAGATTACTACGATATATTAGGCCTTACGAGAAACTGCTCTGCGAAAGATGTCAAAAAAGCTTATTACCAACTTGCAAAGAAATTCCATCCCGACACGAACAAGGACGATCCGAATTCTGCGAAAAAATTTCAGAAGTCTCCGAAGCATACGAAGTCTTAAGCGATGAAAAAAAACGTAAACAGTATGACCAGTGGGGGGCCACTTCGGAGCAGATGGGCATGGGCGGCGGAGGAGCTTCATGGCAGAACATGAGTAGCCAGGGGATGGACGGCTTCCGCTGGCAGTACCAATCGAATGTCGATCCCGAAGAACTTTTCAGAAAGATTTTCGGTAGCTCTCGATTCACAACTGACTTTGAAGATTTTGCAGAATCTCGTTTCGGCCACGGTGCAACTGAAGAAGTAAAACAAATATTAACTCTCTCAATATTTTATTAATTTTTAACTTAGATTATCATGAAATTGACATTTTCACAAGCAGTCAGAGGTGTTCATAAAGACATTCATGTCAACGTTATCGAAGTCTGTCCTAAATGTAACGGAAGCCGGTCTGAACCAGGAACAAAACCAATTAGATGTACTTACTGTAATGGATCAGGATTTGAAAACATCACCACTGGTATAAATTTGAATTTAGCTTTCTTATAGCTTAAGTTTTTTGTATTTTTAGGTCCTTTCATCATGAGAAGCACTTGTAGGTATTGTCAAGGCACAAAAATGTTGATAAAATTTCCATGCGTTGAGTGTGAAGCTAAAGGGAGCGTCGTTCAGCGTAAAAAAGTCACTGTACCATCCCTGCAGGTATATTATATAAGTATAAATTATTTCTGATTTTAAAAATTAATATTTTAGGAGTTGAAGATGGGCAAACAGTTCGACTTCCTGTGGGTGGAAAGGAATTCTTTATTACGTTTCAGGTTGAGAAATCCGATTATTTCAGGCGGGACGGGTCGGATGTTCACACTGACGCCGAAATCACGCTTTCTCAAGCTGTTTTAGGTGGAACGATAAAAATTCAGGGTGTCTACGAAGACCATTTCATTCAAGTACTTGATTTTGTTGTTTTTGCTAACTTAATTAAACTTAAAATTTTTAGATTTCGCCTGGAACATCATCACACACTAGAATAAGGCTCTCGGGTAAAGGAATCAAAAAGACAAATTCTGTTGGAAGTGGCGACCATTACGTTCATGTCAAAATCGCAATTCCGAGACGACTCTCAAGCAAACAAAAAGAACTGATCCAAAATTACGCTAGCTTAGAAGAGAATACACCCGGAACCATCCATGGCGTTACCAAAACAGCAGGTACGAATTAAAAATAATTCTTATTTTTTCATTCTCCTGCCATTGTCTTTCTGGAAATTTGGGTTTAATAAGCATTATTTTTATAGCTGATAATGAGGAGTATGTACAGACAATGGCGGGATCGGATGAAAAATCTCCTGGAGTATTAGCCAAGCTTAAAAGCTTATCTTTGGCTGAACCATAGTTCTATTTATATTACTAGTAAGTATTCTTGTATTATAAAATTTTTTAATTTTGTTGTTTTGTTTCAGATAAAAAAGGATGACAATTACAGAAAACGTTGTCTTCGGGCAAAGCTAGTTAATATTTAAAAATATTTAAAGTCGAGAAACTCAACAACCTTTTTTTTTATGTTACCCGTTGTTAGTCAGGAGTTAGTTTCTATTTGTAATAAAATTACTGTTGCTTGACTTGATATTTTTTCTAAAATGAAACCCAATTCCATTCTTTTGCATTATATAGCAAATTATTACTTAAGAGAAGTAACATATGTTGAAAGTTTTATATTTTAATGTAATTTTTATGTCACAATATATGAGAGGAAGATCAAGATCAGAATCGTATAAGATTAGATCGAGGTTAGGATCTGAGAGTGAAGAAATAACGACCGGCTTCAAAAATGGTTTCCTTTTTCTTGAATTTTTCTTCTTTCAGTTTCGCCGCTTGCTTTAGCCTCATGTACAATAAATTCCTCGTCGGAGAAACTGAAACGTCGGTTACCTATTTATTCTCGATAGGCAACCTCGTTTACTCTGTGTCAGTTTGGGTCCTTGTCCCATATGCGTACGTCGCTGACAATTATATCGGAAAGATCAAAATTTTGTTTTTCGTCGCTACTGTATCTGTGATTGCTCCTGTTGTTTCGTTGGCGACCACAGTAGTTGCTTTTTTAGAGTACCAAAAATTGCTTTGTGTTATGTATTCAGTTTCAACAATAACGTTCGGACTTATGCAAACTTACAGGATGATTTGGAGGATCGTCGCGATGGACCAGATAGTCAGCTACTTCGATTTGAGACGATATGTGGTCACGCTTGAATTTTTAAATCTTCTGGGTCTCTTTGCTGGATTATCAACAATCCTCATGAATTCCACTTACCTTATGTTCTTCAACTTATTATCACTCGTCTCATACATATTCTGCTTTTCGTTTTATTCCTTAAAAAAGACAAACTTCAAAGTGAAGAGGTAAGAAAGAACATAATTAACAGAAGCATTGTTTGTTACTTCCGTCTTGTCCGAGAGAATCAACCTTATAAAAAACAGAGAGGAATCAAATGTTTGGTTTGAAGTCGCATTAAGGTTCAGGTATTCCATAAGCTTCCTGCGATCTTCGAAAAAGGCATTTGAAATCTTCAAACTTTTCATGGTCGCAATCCCGATTTACATTACGCTTCATGTTCTCTGGTTTACAACACTTCATTTCCAATCAGGAGTTTTAAAAAAGAACACCAAATTTAGTGAAATTCCTGTCACATTGATGTTGAATGCCCTCGTTTTGCTATTCATGGGATTCTTTGAGTTCATCTTATTCCCTTTACTAAACATCATGAATTTGAACTTGAAATATTTTCAACTGATTATTTTTGGCTTCGGGTGTACGACGTTTTGTATTTTTTTGTGCTGTTTACTTGAACAGAGGATTCAGATACAAGGGAGTTTATTCCAGTCAAAGGTTTTGGCCAAGTTCGGATTTATAATGCGATGAATGAGAAGATAAGGGTTGAATCGAAATGGTTTCCGATGCGAAAAGTGGAGCCTTGGCAGTCACTCAACGTCCTCAAAGTTCCGACCAACTTAGAAACGGTGACGACCAACATGAGCGTCTTTTACGAAGACAAAACTGAAGTGTATAACATAACTGCACATGATGGGCATTCATATTCAAGTATTATAACAACAAAAGGATTTAGCGTTTTAGACCGGCCCGATCCAGTAGACAACGAGACAGACCTGGAAAAAGCAATGGTATACATAATCTCTCCACTGACTACAGAGTACATCGGCAAGCAAGATATATGGTTCTTTTATCCAAAAGAGAAAAAAGTCGCTTCGGTCGAATTTCCCAACTATGGAAATGCATCGGTTTTGTATATTTCGAGCGGCGTTTATGAAGTTTCACTTCGACGAAATGAAAAATCTCAGCATTTGATTTTTCCGGGGACTTTCGAGTTCGTAAATGGAGGCATTTACTCTCTTCTTATGATGATCGGCAAAGAAGATGAAGATGATCCAATTGGCCTCATCATAAAACTATACACCGTACTAGCTCCTAGTGTGTTGAACTTCGACTGGATTCTACCTCAGTTGTTCTTCTATGCAGTTTCATGGGTTATTCTCAACTTGAATGTGTTTTTGTTCATTTTTTTGGAGTCGCCACCGAAAATGAGAACGGTCGTTTTGTCCGTGTATATGGCCATGTCTCAATCCGGTTTCGGATCTCATTTTATCATTGACTGGAAAGGAAGGCCATCATCGATGCTCCTCTTGACGATGAGTTTCGTTTGTTTCGTGACGTTGATTGTATTCTGCTACGTCTCCTATCACTACAAAAGCAGCCCAAAAAATCGAAACATATACCTTAAAGAAAGTGACTTATTTTAAAAATTCTTCATATGATTAAAATGGTGAGTAAGAAAATATAAATTATGAATAACTACTTTATATTCTATTAAAACCGTATAAAAGTGAAAGGAGCTAATCGAGGGAGTTGGTCATGAAGCCGTATTTAATACCGGAGGGGGTGATGCCGGAAAATTTTGAGTCTCTCAGAAGGGCGATGTTTATTGACGTGAGAATGGCTGCCCCTTCTAGATACCAGGCGTAACCGATGCGTGAGAAACTGCTAGTGAAGCAATCGCACCGAGCGAAGTCCAAAGGAAAAAGTAGTATCCTTGGAAATTCCATGTCGCGAGCGAGTCCGAAAACGAGGAACCCAAGAAAGTAATAAAATAATGTCGAAACTATCGGAAAATATTTGAGCCACGCCGACGGTTTGAAGTCAATCATGAACATTTTGTCCGGCCAGATTTCCTTTTCCGTTTTGATGTCTTCGCCGAATCTTCGAACTAGAAAAAGAAAATGAGCTTACTTGAGTCGACAATACACTCAAACTTGGGCAAGTGGACAGCCTGCAATTTAAAATCCATACCATTCGCAATCCGTTTTCGTACATCGGACAATTTATTTTCGACCTCTTGGAAATCAGTTGGACTTTTAAAGCGATGATCCGCCCAAGATGTTTCAAGAAAAAGAAATGAAGAGGGACTCCAATGATGGTAAAAACCGTAGCCTCGACACCACCAGCTAGGGTTAAAGGCAACGGTGTAGCCAGTCCTGCAATTTTATTTCCGCAATAACTATTTTCTACAATATCGACGATTACCGAAAGTAGTGAGAAGAGAAATTGAAAATAAAACACTCCCGCAGAAATTCCAGAAGACCTTCTGCTCGCCGTAGCTGTTTGCAATCCCTTCAGACACGATTTGCGCATGCATGAACGTGTACTTTTCGATTGTATCTTTCCAAACCGACTTCTCTGGTTCGAGTAAACGTAAATCCGTCGCCAACGACACAATTAACGTCAATTGTTTACTTTTGAATTCTGACAACTAAAATGAAGTAATTTATATGAGATTATCGAAAAGTCTTGACAGTGAAGGATTCAACAATTTTTATTGCTATTTTCTACTTTGACAGGAGTAGTCTTCAAAGGAAGGAAAAAGGTTCATTCAAACCATAATATAAGGAAACACAATAATACGGAACTAGTGCAGTCAATTATTGGGGGTGTCGAATTGAGGAGGTTCATGTGCAGTGCATTCGGGAGGGAAAAACCTATAAAGGTTTTTACCTTTGCATGCTCATAAGGGCCTTCCGTCAAGTAAAATGTTAAAGCTCCAATGATAATCCAGACGATGATAAAGCACGCAAGCGTACATTCGCAAAAAAGTATTCGAAGTATAGTCGCCATTAACGACTCTTCGTCTTTCCAATCTTCTTGAGGTAAAAAGAATAAACGATAGGGCGGATACGGATTGGCTAAAGAGCCCACTGTTTTATGCATCGAGTTCTCACCGATTTGTATCTCTTGATGGTTTTTTCTGAGAGGGTGCTTTAGCTCAACAGTCCTGAAAGCATCTTCGGACGTTTTCGGCTTAGCCATTTCTCGATCAATCGTGTAAATTCTAATATCGGATTCCTTCTTTCCGAAGACCTTCCCGAGACTTTTCTTCTTCGGGAAAAACTGAGTCGCTTTGTCACTTATTCGGTCGAATCGACTCTTTTTCGGCTGTTGTTTTTCGGGAACTTTTGGTGGATCGTCTTCCTCATCTTCAGTCATGTCGGGTTCGTCGTCCTCACGAAACGAAGTTGTTTCGATTTGCTCTTTCTTTTTGGGCGATGGAACGTCTTCATCGTCATCTTCTTTCTCAGGCGTCACAACCCGTCTTGGGCTCGGGTCTGGTGATCTCTTATTCGCACTTTCTCCGTTTATCTGGACAAACATTAATACAGAACTCGGAACTCACTTAACTCTCAAGCTATCCTCTAATCTCATACCTTAAAAAAGAAAAGAAAAGACATATCAATGGACAATAAACCATATACGTGATTTTTATTGTGCTGATAAAATATTAATTGACCATTATTGGCGCTTCACTTCCTCCTTTTTCCGAGGTTTTGGCCAAAAGTAACAGCCCATTGTGGAGATAAAAGAACTGCGAACTTTGTGGTTACTATGGCCTATGTACCAGACGGTTACTATCGACGAGGAGAGCCATTTTTCAAGGCGAAATTTTCATAAGTACATACTCCAAATTCCATGCTCGTGATTTGTACATAATATGTTTTAAAACCATACCTCAATAAAAAGCTTGGTACTTCTTTTCAAGCCATATTTAACACGATTCTGAATTCGATTCCGGTTTTCCAATTTCTTTACATTCTTTTGCCTTATTTTGGCGAAACTCGGAGAAAAGACCGGACGTACACGGTTACGTTTAAAATTCATATCGCTCTCCATTAAGAAAAAAAATTGAATAATAAACGTACCTTGTTTTCTTCTAATTTTTTAATGTATTTTTTTAGTCGTCTCCGACTTTTAACTTATTTGAAACTGAGGTGTCTCTTATGGAGGCAATTTTAATTGAATTAGAGCCCGAGCTCTAACTGGATTTAAACCGTCTGGCTAATCTGAAGCTTATGAAACCTTGTTTACATGTAGAACTTTTAGAAATCGTAGATTCTCATACACGCTCGTTTTTATGTCAAAAACTTGATAATGAAACAAAAAAATCAGGTCAAGAAAATTTTTTTTTATTGTCAAAAATATACGTACATCTAGGTAGAGAAAATCACAGAATACATGAAAAATATAATGATTAATTATGAACATTCAAACAATAATAATGTTTCTTTACTTTGAAATATCAAACATTAAGGCAAAACATTCAAGAAATTCATAATAATGTATTCTTGGAGTGAATAAGTGAAGAAGGTTGGAAGTATCAATTATTACCAATTATTGAATTTTTTAATTTAAACATTTATTTGTATTTCTAAATTACTAAGTTTTGGTCGTGACCACGTACATGTTATTCAATTTTTACAGATATCCATTCACAAAAATTCACAGATATTTCTTAACCTTTAGAACAAAATGATCAATAAATAAGAGAACAAAACAATTTTTTAAACCAATTTTTTAGGTAAGCCGTTTTAAACCGTCCGCAATAAAATAACTAATTTTTTTTGCCATGTCGTCCACTTCAGGGTTTGAAATTAACGTAAAAAAGGATGGGATGGAAAGGGATGGGGAGTTCAGGAATTTTTGGCGAAGGGAGGAAAGGGATGGACACTGGCAAAGGAAATGATACACACTGCCCCCAAATTCGCCGTCACACAACCGACAACGTTCGCACGAGTCGAAAGAGGCTTTAAGGCAACCGTAACGCAACGTACATTTTTCGGGATTTAATGTTCGGAGTTGGCAGAAAAGTCGCTTTAGGTATAAAGGAAGGTCAGAGTCAAGGAAGTTGGATTGTAGGGGGAATGTGGTGCAGCAGAGTTCGAAATTTTCGTTAAAGTGGGAGTTTTTTATTCTATCGGAGTCAAGTCTCCAGTACTTCAGTCTAAATTTTCGCAAATATTTTCTTTGAAACGACGAGCAACAACGGGGCTTTGTGTGGACCAAACGAAGTCGAATCCACAGTCACTAATTATTTCTTTAATACATTTTGCCCACTTGTACTTTTTGTCCTCTAACGGCAACTGCTTCACCAACATTTCGTAAACTCGCTTCGGGTACCTGTCTCCACTCAATTCGAGAACGTGACACCAAAAATTATAAGCAGCGCTAAAAATCGATACCGCGAGAGGTGCCAATGCAAGCTCCCTTCTTACAAAATGATTTGGACAATTCCTAGCAACAAACAGAACTGATTTGAAGAAATGAACTTGAACTTTCTCTAACTCGTTAAAGTAGTTCAGACCCAAAATTCCTGCAGCGTAGAGCTGTTGCCGAAGCGACGGAGTTGAAGAGGGAAACCCATGTTTGCTTGGATCGATTCCGATTGAAAAGGCAAACTGGCATGAGGGCAGCAGAAGCTGATGCTCCTTTTTAGTGGCAATTGCAAGTTAATCTCTGAAAAGGCCGGAGCTGGAAAGTGTAACTCCAAGATAACAATAGTTTTTTTGCAAACCCAGAGGCTTGCTGTCGTAGAAGAATTTCGAGGACTTAGGTAAACGACCCTTTCTCCTAAAGATAACGACTTTTGATTTCTCAATATTCACTTTAAGTTTATTGATTTCACAGTAATTAAGCAACGCATTCAACTTTCGTTGGAGATCGACTGGAGAGTAAGCTAAAAGAGCAAGATCGTCTGCCAAAAAGAGACTTTTGAATAATAAAACGAAATAAAGTTTTACACGAACTTCATTAGTGTGAAAATTTACAAGGTTTATTTGAGAGCACAAAAATTGAAAGAGGACATGACTCCGAATCTTTGGATCATCACATCTGTGGTCCTTTCGACAACTCGTTTAACGGGCGCAAATATTTAATCGTCATCAAAGATCATTTTTCACATTATCGTTTTGTTTCGTCGCGCAAGAAAAATCAGCAGTGAAAGAGGCTATACGAGAAGTCTTGACTAAGGCTCGAGCTGTTGTTCATCAAGTAAAGGAATTCCTCAGCGACAACGGAGGGGAATTTGACAACGAAGAAGTCTGAACAACTATACTTCGCGAATTCGGAGTTACCCAACGACTAACGGCGCCTCAGCAAAACGGAGCAGTGGAGCGTGAAAATCGAACCATCGTCGAAATGGCAGAACTTTCAAATATTCGAATTCGGAAATCTAATTTCCTGCAGCTATCTGGGCGGAACTGTGATTACTGCAGGCTACATCTTAAATCGTTTGGGAAAATCGTCCGTTGAGAACAAGAGTCCTCATGAAGTCTGGTTGGGTCAAAAACCCCGTATTAAGCACTTGCGAATCGTCAGCTCTAAGTGCTACGTCCATGTTCCCGCACAGAAGAGAAGAAAAGTGGATTCGAAAGCTGTAGTCGGATATCTCGTCGGATATGATGGCGACGAGCAGTACAGAATTTACGTACCCGAAAAAGATATCGTATTATCCAGAGACGTCATTTTTCACGAAAAAATAGCTGACTGTGATGAGCGCGTCCTACCCTTATCAGATATAAATAAGGACACAGTCAGTCCAAGGGAAAATGAATCCGATCCAGAAGAGACAGAAGAGACTTCTGAACAACCCGAAAAGATCATTCTGCAAGAATCATCTTCATCGTCAGAAGTGAAGAAGAGGGTGATGATGCTCCTAACATCCGAAGGAGCTCACGGACACGTCGCGCACCTTCTTACCTAAACGACTACATCGCTATCGCGGAGGCGTTTGTCTTAGAAGATGATCCAAAATCGTTCTCGGAAGCAATGGAACGCGAAGATAAAAATGAATGGAAGAAAGCAATGAACGCAGAAATCGATTCAATGCATGCAAACAATGCATGGGACATAGTTGAGCTTCCTCCGGAAAATTCGCGATAAATAACAAATGGGTATTTCGTTTGAAGCGGCACCCAGACGGCACCGTCGATAAATATCGAGCTAAAATGGTGATTCAAGGGTGTGCTCAAAGACCCGGCATCGATTATGAAGACACATATCAGTCCTGTCACGCGGTTAGACACAATAAGGACAATGCTAGCGGTAGCTGCCGTAGAAGAAATGGAGGTGATGCAATTCGATGTGTCCACTGCTTTCTTTATGGTGAAGTAAAAGAAGAAATTTACATAAAACAACCGATTGGCTATTCAGATGGCACCAATCGTGTCTGTCGATTGAAACGGAGCTTGTACGGATTGAAGCAAGCTTCACGCTGTTGGAATCAACGATTTGACGTCTTCATGATTGATCGAAATTTCAAGCAAAGCGACGAGGATCCATGTGTTAGATAAAGATAAATTTGTATAATTGTAAAAGAGCGCACCGCCACCGCCAGCTGCGCTAGTATAAGTCAGTCGCCCTCCTTAATCAAGGTCTCACTGGAAATCTAGGAGTCTTTGTAGAATGTGTGATCGTATTCTGAGTGTTCTTATAAACTGTCTTTTGCCTAATTAAATATAATATATCCATATACTTCAAGAATTATATTCTTTAATTCCAACAGGTTATGGGCCCAGTTGCCAAATGACTGGACTCTGTTGCTACATATAACATAAAAATATAGACAACGAAAAGATAAACGATCACCACCTGTTTTTCGACACGCTTGTTTTTCCCGTAAGTTGTTTTATCATATTTAAAAACACTGAAATGGCAACAGTCGAGGATATCTCACACGTTGAAAAGCTTAAAGGAACTGAAAATTTCCATGAATGGAAACTCATGATTGAAATAGTTTTTCAATCTTCCTCTCTACTCGAAATCGTGGATGGCACATTAAACTTAGAGCAGATAGAAAGGGAAGAGGACAAAAAATCGTTTGTTAAAAAGATGCGAAAGCAAAAAGGGCAATTTTAGCATCAGTTAACAAAAATGTTCTGAACCATGTGCTTCACTGTAAAACATCTCATGAAATGTATACAAAGATCATCAAAATATATGACAAACAAGATGATAACCAGGCAAATGACCTTCTTCAGGCCTTCTTCGGATATGAATACGACAAAAGCACGGATATGATAACAAATATAAGTAATTTACAAAACATAGCGTATAGACTTAACTCTATTAACCAAAAAATTACGGATGAAATGATCATATCCAAATTATTGGCCATACTGCCAGATCAATATCATAATTTTAGTACGTCCTGGTCTTCCACAGCGAAAGATGACAGAACCATCGACAATCTAGTGATACGACTCACTACCGAAGAAAACAAGCATATGAAATCATCGAAGAATCAAAGCATCGCGTTTAAAGCTTCTTCTAGACCACCCAAATCATATCAAAAGGACAACTTAAAGTGTTTTAAGTTAAAACACTTTTAACACAGTTAAAACTTTTAACTGTGGAGAATATGGACATTTTAAAGTTAACTGCAGAAATAAAAAGAAAACCGAGAACTGCAAATACTGCAAAAAATCAAATCACAGATCTGAAGATTGTCGTTATAAAAAACAACATGAGAAGAAGGAAGAAAAGTGCAAATATTGCAAAAAGACAAACCATAAATCAGACAACTGTAGATACAAAGACCAACATGAGCAAAATCAAGTGTCCTTCTTAGTCGAAAAAACTCCAAACGGAGACCACACTGAGGAAGTACATTTTTATGTTGACAGCGGCTCCACATATCACATGACGAATCGACAAGACTTGTTGGAGGATTTTCGCTTCAATAAAGATGCGGTCAAAGTCGCTAAAAGGGTGAGTCGCTCGAAACACAAGGAATAGGAAAACTCTCAATGAATGAATGTATTTTGAACAATGTAATGCATGCCTCAGGAATTGATTGCAATTTAATATCAGTTGGAGCAATAACAGAGAATGGAGGAACAGTAGTCTTTACTGATAAAAAGTAATCATTCAAAAAGAAAACCATAAAATTGAAGGGATAAAGCAAGCGAATGGTTTGTTTCTGATCAAACTTACCACAGAAAAAAGTGATAAACAGTGCTTCAAAATAAATAGATATAAAGTACTGGCACAGATTGCTTGGACATTTAAACTATGAAAATATCAAGAACATGAGACTTCTGAATATTCCTGATGCTGAGAAAATAAGTACGAAGAATACATGTGAAATCTGCATGAAAGCTAAGCAGACTCGATTTCCTTTTTCTTCGGAAAGAACTAGAGCTACCCGACCTTTAGAGATAATACATACAGACATTTGTAAAATTGAGACGCCAACATGGGATGGATGCAACTACATGCTGACATGTCTGGACGATTACACTTGTTTTAAACAGATATATCTGCTCTCAAGAAAATCTGAAACAGCAGAAACAATCAAGGAATATATTCAAGAAGTAGAATCTAAATGGATGCTACCTGTTCATAAAATTCGGTGTGATAATGGAGGAGAATACTCCAATGAAAATCTACAAAAATGGACCAAATCCAAAGGTATCGTGATGGATTTTACAATTCCCCATACTCCGCAGCTTAATGCAAAAGCCGAAAGGCTTAATCGAACAATCATGGACAAGACTAGAGCATTGCTCTTTGATTCAAAACTACCGGCTAAAATGTGGGGAGAAGCGAGCCGAGTTGCCTGCTATATATTAAATAGATGTCCAACCAAAGCCCTCCAAAACGGTAAAACATCTTATGAGATGTGGTTCGGAAAATTGCCAGAATACTCTCAAATGCATCTTTTTGGGTGTACTGCTCATGCAAAATTATTGACAAAATTGAAAAAGTTGGAAAGTAGAAGTAAAAAACATATCTTCATCGGATATGCGACAAATGGATATCGACTATGGGATGAAGACCAACAAAAAATAACTGTGGCTCGTGATGTAATTTTTGAAGAAGAAAATCAAGATAAAACCCCGACTGGTGAGAAAGTAACAAAAAATTTAATCAATAAATTCGATCTATGCTCAGACGACGACCTAACGGATGAAGAAGTCGAAAGCTTGACTGAAGATGACGCCGAAAACAATTCAAATCAAACCGCCTCTACAAATGATTTTTTAGATGCCGAAGATGAAGAAGAAATGAGAAACGTTGATGAAAATTTTCTAAGACGAAGTTCACGATTGAGACGACCACCGAATTACCTTGACGATTATGCGCTTATCACCTATAAAGAAGCAATCACAGGACCTGACTCTAAAGAATGGAAAAAAGCAATTCATAAGGAAAAATTATCCATAGAAAAGAACAAAGTGTTTAAATACATATCAGAGAATGATGTGAAGAGCAAAAAACTTATAAGTAGCAGATGGGTACTTAAAAAGAAGGAAACTGGTCAATACAAGGCGAGGTTGGTTGCCCGAGGATGTGAGTAGCGAGAAGGAGACTACTTTGAAACATACAGCCCTGTAATCAATATAAATACTCTACGTTTTCTACTTGCATATGCTAAAGCGAAAGATAAGACCATAATGACGTTTGATGTCGCTAGTGCTTTTCTACATGGACAATTGGACGAGGAAATCTACATGAAACTACCCGAAGGATATGAAGAGATAAAAGGAAAAGTTTGTCTTCTGCAAAAGTCCTTGTATGGATTGAAACAAGCCCCGATAATGTTGAATCGAAGATTTGTTGACTTTCTAGCAAACAATGGCTTAAAGCAGCTCATTACAGACAGGTCAGTTTTTAACAACTCTAAAAATTCACTTATTTTAGCTCTTCATGTGGATGACGGACTCATTATCGGCGATCATCCTAATGAAATCAAAGTTTTTCTTACAAAACTACGATCGGAATTTGAAATAACATTTAATGAAAGACCAAACACATATATCGGTATGGAAATAGAAAATGACTCAGACTCGATGATTATACATCAACAAGGATACATAAGAAAAATGCTCTAGCAATTCAACATGGAAATGGCAAAAGGTGTGCGAACTCCTTCCACACAAAATCTCGAGGTTACACAATCTAAACCAAGTAAGAATTTTCCTGTGCGTGAAGCGGTAGGAAGCCTTTTGTATTTGACAAACAGAACAAGACCAGATCTCTCTTTTTCTGTAAATATAGCGTCAAGAAAAGTAGAAAATCCATCAGAATCTGATATATTAAAAATTAAAAGAATCTTTAGATACCTACAACAAACTAAAGATTTAACTATTAAATATACGAATAACGATACGGATACTTTGGAAGCGTACTGCGATGCTGACTATGCTAACGACACTGCATCAAGAAGAAGCACGAGCGGATTCATCATTATGTATTGCGGAGGAGCAATATCTTGGAGTACAAGAAGACAACCGATAGTTGCCACAAGTACTGCGGAAGCAGAATTTATAAGTGCAAGTGAGTGTGTAAAAGAAGTTGTGTTTTTAAAATCCTTGTTTTATGAATTAACAGATCAGAATCTTAATGTAAATTTACATATTGACAATCAAAGTACAATAAAAATGATTAAAAACGGATGTCAGCAAAAAAGGTCAAAACACATTGACATAAAATATAAATATATTCTTGAAAAAGTAAATTCTAATGACATCAATTTAAAGTATATTCCATCAGAGGAGCAAGTTGCAGATCTATTTACAAAAACTTTAACACCTTTTGTGTTTGAAAAATTAAGAAATGAGTTTTTGAACTAGATCCAAGTAAATTCTGTTAAAAATTAATATAAATTACCTTTGTGTTTGAAAAATTAATATAAATTATTTTTTGTGTTTAGAATAAAATTAATTTGTATAAGAAGTTTAAATCACATATATATTCTGTCTAAAAACTAAAGTTTGTATTGTTTGGTCAATTTTTTTATTATAATGTTCTATGCATATTTTTCTCGTTACAAATTTAAGGAGGAGTGTTAGATAAAGATAAATTTGTATAATTGTAAAAAGAGCGCACCGCCAGGCTGCGCTAGTATAAGTCAGTCGCCCTCCTTAATCAAGGTCTCACTGGAAATCTAGGAGTCTTTTTAGTAGAATGTGTGATCGTATTCTGAGTGTTCTTATAACTGTTTTTTGCCTAATTAAATATATATCCATATACATCAAGAATTATATTCTTTAATTCCAACAAATTTAACACCCTCAGTGCTAAATTTCGGCATACAGTCTCTTTATGAAGTGTTAAATGTGAACCGACCAAAGATTTAGTATTTCTAACTGTTTTTTGATGCTTTTTTTGGGCTGAAAAAGTGGGTTTTTTTCTTTCTTCGGCCGGCGTGGCTTGTCGTGTAATAAGAAAGAACTGGTAGCAACCAGCGATAAAGAACTGGTAGCAACCGGTGATAAAGAACTGGTACCCCACCCCGGAGGGAACCCCCGTTCCTGGTGGGGATGCTACCATATAAAAACCCCCGTCAGTCTCTCGGCACTCGGCAGTAGCAGTCTCGAGTCGTCAGCCCAGTTGGTAAAGTGTTGTAAAGTGAAGTAAAAATAAAACCCAGTATTGTGAGTGTGAACAGGGACACGGACTGGAATTTGGTGATAAAAAAAAAATTTTTTTAACCGAAAAAAATTTTTTTAACCGTTTTCTTTTATAAGAAGGAGTTAGAGTAAGGCAAATAGTAATAAATGAATAAACTTAAGTGTATGCATGTTGGAAGAAGTTCGCAATAAAATTAGACTCTGTACAATTTGAATATTTGATGTTTTCCACCTCGTTGGTGTAAGACCGTAAGATGATAGCCTGGTAGTGATATAACCAGTGGAAGGTAACCACGTTTTTACGATAAGAATGTACCGCTCTTGCCCTAATGAGAATAAAAGTGTTATTGTATCCGAAGTATCTTACATTTTTCCTGGCCATCCTACAGCTTCAGAAGTGGGATTAGATAGATAAATCGATTGAATGAAAGACGAAGTTGACGAAAGGACAATGAAATGAAACGAGAATGATGAACGTGCGCCGTTGATTGAGGCTATGTTATGAATGTACGATAACTCTGTTTTCTCAGTTCTAAAGCGCTCAGTTCAGTAAGTAGAGTTCTTTCTTTGAATAAATAAGAATGTCCGATACAGAAAGTGAAAGATCGTTTGTCGAAGTCGAGGTCGACATCCGAAATATGAATGTTAAGGATATAAAGAATGAACTTGGAAAGCGTGGCTTAAGCACGGCTGGAAATAAGAAAGCCTTAATCAAACGATTGTCGGAATTTGTGAATGATAAACGAAGTAAACCAAGTACATCAGCTCAAACTACAGAATTTGTACCAGGAAGTCGGAAGTTTGGCTTTGCGTTCTCTTTTAAAGACGTTGAAGAGACTCTCAGCAAATTCGACGGCGAGCCTGGAAGTGACATCACACGTTGGATACATGAATTCGAAGACACGGCAAATCTTTTCGAATGGAATAAATTACAAAGACTTATTTTTGCCAAGAGGCTCTTAGTTGGGACCGCCTTATCCTTCGTCCGAGGCGAACGAGGATTAAATGATTTTGACAACCTGAAAGAGTCCTTGATTGATGAATTTGGAACCACAATGTGTGCCGCAGAGATCCATCGTATGTTGGAAAACCGAAAGATTAAAGAAGGTGAGGACCCATACACTTATTTCATCGCCATGAAAGAAATTGCGTCCAAAACTGACATCGACGACATGTCCTTAATGACATATGTTTGCAAGGGCATATATGACCCCAACAAAATAATGCTATATGGGGCTAAGAATTTGACCGACTTCAAGGAACGATTAAAGGCTTTGAAACAACTCACGCATGATTCAAAATCTTCAAAACTATTTCACAAACCACCCAAGAAGAATGATGAAAGGAGCGAAAAGAAGAATGAAGAACAAGCGAAGAATGGTCCACCGGTCGTCAAGTGTTGCTACAACTGTGGACAGAACGGCCATATTTCTTCCCAATGCCAGCGACCCAAAATAGCCAAAGGGAGTTGTTACGAATGTGGGTCTTCGCAACATCAAATTAGAAAATGCCCGAAGAAGTCGACGAATCGCAGCGGATCGACGAATTGCATCGGAGTAAGTGATATGCCTTTAATTAATTTTAATTTGAAAGTTAATGATTCATTCATTAATATTAAAGAGGCTTTGCTTGATTCAGGTAGCGCTGTTTCTTTAATTAAACAGAAATTTATTCCAATGAATGTTTTGAAATTGCCTCCGCCAAACCGAAGGTTTGAAGGTATAAACCATGCCAAGATTAATATTATCGGATCAGTCGAAGCTGTTGTAGATTTCCATCGTAACTTTAATATGATTTTTTATGTCATTCCTGATTATGTTACATCATTTGATTGTATAATTGGCCGTGATTTTATCAAAAATTCATGTCTTAAATATGAACTGTCTGCAGAAGGAGGATTAAAAATTTTGAATGTTCAGAATGTCGATGAAAGCTTATTGTCAGAATTTGATAATATGGACCTTCCCATATTAACAATCAATGAAAACAAAGTAGGAAATATTGAATTTGACGAGGATTTAGACTGGGAAAGCAAAGAACAATGTATCTTTTTAATTGACAATTATCTGAATGCCAAACGACCTAATGATCCTGAAGTCGATTATGAGATGTCGATTAGTTTAATTCACTCGCAGCCCTTTTTTGTAAATCCAAGAAGGTTGTCTTTTGCAGAAAAAGATGCTGTCAAAGATATGACCGAAAAGCTTTTGGCTGAAAATATTATTCGTGAAAGTAAATCCCCTTATGCAAGTCCCATTGTGTTAGTCAAAAAAAGAATGGAGATTATAGGATGTGTATACCTATTGACTATCGAGCGCTGAACAAAATAACTGTTAAGGATCATTTTCCACTTCCATTAATTGAAGATAATCTTGATCTTCTGAGGGATAAAAGGGTTTTTACTCTGTTGGACTTAAAAAATGGTTTTCACCATGTCAAGGTTGCTGAAGATTCTATCAAATATACTGCATTTGTCACCCCTTTTGGACACTTTGAGTATGTCCGTATGCCATTTGGACTTTGTAATGCCCCTTCGAATTTCCAACGTTTTGTTTCCAAGATTTTTGACAAGTTGATTAAAGAAAGAAAGTTGATAGCTTATTTTGATGACTTATTGATTGCTACATCAACAGTCAAAGAAAATTTAGACATCCTGGAGGAAGTTTTGTCATTGATGATTAGGAATGATTTGCAGTTAAAAATTGACAAGTGTAAGTTCTTGAAGGGTGAGATTACCTATTTGGGTTACAGTATAGATAAAAGAGGGATTCGCCCTAACCCGGTTTTGACAAAAGATATCCTAGATTACCCAGTTCCGACAAATGTAAAGCAAGTCCAACGGTTCATAGGTTTGGCTTCTTATTTCCGAAAGTTTGTTGAAAATTTTTCTCTGATTGCTAGCCCTCTGTATCGCCTTTTGAAAAAAGATGCTGTTTTGGTGAAGAAGAACTGAAATCTTTTTCGATTCTGCGTGATCACCTGGCTGCTCGACCATTATTAGCCATATATTCCCCGAAGCTTGCTACGGAATTGCATTGCGATGCTAGTAAGGAAGGTTTTGGTGCTATTCTTCTCCAAAAACAGAAGGATGACAATAAATTCCACCCTGTATTTTTCTTCAGTAGGAAAGCCACAACGTCTGAATCTAAACTTCACAGTTTTGAACTCGAAACGTTGGCTATAAAGTACGCATTGGAAAGATTTAGAATTTATCTGCATGGGATTAAATTTCGCATCGTCACAGACTGTAATGCAGTGGCTATGACTATTTCGAAAAGGGATGTTAGTCCGAAAATAGCCCGTTGGGTTTTGTTTTTTGAGCAGTTCGATTATTCACTGGAGCATAGAAATTCTGAGCGAATGCAACATGTGGATGCATTGAGTCGCACCATTTTGGCTGTCGATGAATTGGTCGATAGCCATAGAGCAAGGTTCTGACCCGGACATTTTGAAATTAAGGGATAGTCTTGAGCGTTCTGAACATCCTTATTTTGAGTTAAGGAATGGCTTTGTCTATAGGAAGACGAGTGATGGTGATTTAAGGTTTTATGTACCTTCTGATTTAAGGGATTCAGTCCTTCGCGCTTATCACGACAACTTAGCCCATGGGAGTGCGGGTAAAACGCTTGAGATGGTTAAGAGATTGTATTGGTTTCCCAAAATGGATACGTATGTGAAAAGGTATGTTGGGAATTGTTTGAAGTGTATAATGTACAACCCGATGATTGGCAGAAAAGAGGGATTTTTGCATCCAATTCCTAAGGGCGAAGTTCCGTTTGAAACCATTCATGTTGATCACTATGGTCCTCTTCCCAAGACGTTCAGAGGAACGAAGTTTGTGTTTGTGGTCATCGACAATTTCACAAAATTTACTCGTTTGTTTGGGTGTAAAACCACCAATTCGAAAGAATGCATTAAGCATTTAGATGATTATTTCCGGATTTATAGTCGGCCGAAAAAGTTGATCTCCGATCGTGGCTCCTGTTTCACTTCTTCGGAATTCGTGGATTTCCTGTCAAATCTGAATGTGACCCATATTCTGAATGCGACTGCAACACCTCGTGCAAACGGAATGGTCGAGAGAGTTAATAGGTCTATCACCCCTATTCTTTCAAAATTTGATTCTGATTGGGACTTAAAATTGAACGTGGCTGAATTTGTTTTCAACAATACTGTAAATAGTTCGACGAATGCTACTCCTTCCACATTGCTATTTGGCATTAATCAGAATGGGCCAGTGCAGGACGATTTGGGTAGTTTGGTTCAATTAGAATGCGACCGTGCTGTTAATATAGATGAAATTAGAAAACAAGCTTCTTAGTCTCAATCCAAGACAGATTCCTATAACGAGAGTTATTTTAATAAAAAATGAAAGGAAATAACGCAGTATAAGGAGGGTGATCTAATTGTAATTTTTAACAAAGATGTGACCCCTGGAGTTTCCAAAAAATTACTACCGAAGTTTAAGGGACCGTTTATTGTAAAAAGGGTTTGCCGAATGATAGGTTTTTGATTGGTGATGTCGACAACTGTCAATATGGTAGAAACCCGTATGTAGGAGTTATGGCTCCAGAACGGATGCGTCCGTACCTTAAAACTTTATAGAATGATGACTATTTCTGTATTTGATTTTTTTTTTTTTAAAGTTGTATGTTTATTGTAGATTTACATTGTATTTGTGTTTGAAATTTTCTTCTGTATTTGAATTTTTTTTTCATTACTTTTTGCCTGTCAGAATAGCCGAGCTGTAAGACCGTAAGATGATAGCCTGGTAGTGATATAACCAGTGGAAGGTAACCACGTTTTTACGATAAGAATGTACCGCTCTTGCCCTAATGAGAATAAAAGTGTTATTGTATCCGAAGTATCTTTCATTTTTCCTGGCCATCCTACATTGGTGAATTTGTTACCCCAAAATCCTAAAAGAAAATCGAGCGAAGAACCGGTGTTGGACCGTGGACGGACGTGTCCAAGGAGCAAGAGGGACTAATACATAAAAGACTTTGCTTTGATTGCAAAGCCATTGACTACATTAACGAAAGACGACGTGAAATTCGAATTTAACGATTCCCATATTTACGCTTTCGATAAACTTAAAGAGCTTCTATGCACGAAACCGATCCTTCGAATTTACAATCCTGAGGCGAAGACCGAACTTCACACTGATGCCTGTTCTCAAGGTTATGGTGCCATATTACTTCAGTATGACAACGATGGTAAGAAACTTCATCCTGTTTATTACATGTCTATGAAGACGTCGGAAGCAGAATCGAAACGATCAAGCTACGAATTGGAAGTTTTAGCAGTGTTAAACGCGCTAAAGAAATTTCGAGTATATCTCTTGGGTTTGAAGTTTACTGTGGTTACCGATTGCTCTGCGCTGCAGACAACTTTAACGAAGAAAGACCTTTCACCGAAAATTGCAAGGTGGGCGCTTTTGATGGATGAATTTGACTTTTATATAGAACATCGAGCGGGTAGAAACATGGCTCACTGTGATGCACTAAGTCGCAATCCCACGGCTTATCTTATCCGTTCGGAACTACTGGAAAGAGTTAGAAACATTCAACAAACTGACAGGGAAACACAACCGATTATCGAATTGCTGAAACACGGACCATACAAATCTTTTGTGATGGAAAATGATATATTATACCACGAAGACGCCAATAAATATCGCCAGCTTGTAATTCCGAGAGGGACGTCATAGTAGTTCATAGAGTCTGACGTCATAGTTGACTTGTATTGCTTAGACATAGATGGCTTAAGCCGAATTCCAATAGCGGGGATGGAAGCCTATCCAGAGCTAATAGATTTGATGAGACAATTCCAAAATTGCGATGATTGGATACAAGCAGTGACCCCCGGAAACTATATCCAGAAAGACCAAGTATGGGGAATAAATGTCAGAGTGTCCAACGGGGAGAAATGGGTTCCACTAATACCCGAGGTACTTAAGAAAAAAAATGCTCGAACACTGCCATGATAGTCTATGGGCAGGACACCCGGGAATCGAAGGAACCTTAAACCACCTCAAGAGATTAGGCTACTGGCCAAAAATGAAGGAATCAGTGATCCAACATGTAAAAACATGTGTGGACTGCCAAAAAAAGAAATAACCCGAAGAAATTAGACGCGCCCCTACAAAAACCAACGATAGCCAACCGAGTACTAGAAATAGTAGGCCTAGATATTGTAGGACCTCTACTAGATTATCGTAGTGATACAAAATATCTCCTAACGGTCGTAGACCATTTTTCGAAATATGCAGAAGCATATATAATTACGTCCACGGATACAGAAACAGTAATAAGGACGTTATTTGAAAAATTCTTCCTAATACACGGCATCCCAGAAACCCTCGTAACAGATAGGGGAACCAATTTTATGTCAATAAAATTCCGCCAATTCTGGACAGACAATAGAAGAAGACCGAATTTCGGTAAAGATCCCTCAGAAAAAGAGGAAAATGACAACAAAAACCAACATTTAAAAAAAAAAAAATATATATATATATAAGTTACGTCTTGAGAATTGCTAACGAATCACATTCCTAGATGCGATAAGAAATCCCACCTCTTTTCATATTTTTTGTCCCGATAGCTTTCTTGGGAAGGAAGAAAATGTGAGAAGGGTAGATTTAAGTCAGACCACGAGTCGAGTGGACCTATAATCAGCAATTATAAATTTGTACTCCAATAAAGTGTTTTTTTTAAAAAGCATTTAAAAAAAACCCTGGACGTAACTGGCGCAGTCGGTAGGACAGCAATCACACAACAAGGGAACATCGACGCTGTAAACCGCGATAGACCTTTTTGGTAACTTTTAAGTTTTTAGTGAGCTGTGAACTTAAAGTGAGCGAATATCACTTGTGCTGAAAGTGCGAGAATATCACTTGAATTAGGTTTTACACGACAACGAAGTTGACTTGTCTCCTCACGCGATGATCTTCATCTTCATAGTGTGAGTACTAAATTAACAATTGGTTCTAAAATTATTTAGTTCTATGGTTCTATAAAGGTGGAAAAAATTCAAAATTGATAAATCAAGAAAACTTGTAAGGGATTCATATTTTAAGAAACAATCAAAGATGTCTGGAATAACTTCTGGAGATTTGAAACTCCTTTTAGATTCTATCCCAACTTATGATGGGAACCCTAAGATGATAACAAACTTTGTTGTAAGGGTGTTGAGTTGTGGCTGTAGATTTTTCAATCAAGATTTGTAGGTGGGCTTGCAGCCAAAGATGGAATAAAAAACAGTCAGTCTAATTTGACATAAGATGCTTTTTAATTTCTAGCCGACGTTTCGGACAATTTGAGTCCTTTTTCAAGGCGTAGCAGAAAAAATGCTTCTTTATCATCAAATTTAAACTTCGTCTATCTAATTTTGGGTGAAATTCCAGTCTGATTGTTTTTATCAGAATTACGGAAAAATTTATCGTTTCTTTACTACAGAACGGATTCTTTTTATGAAAGTACTGAAAAAACCACTTGCATAAAATAAAAGGGGGGCTACCTTAAAAAGGAATGCTTTTTGTTCAGAAGTTCCTTCTACGAGCAAAATATTAGCTTTAAAAGACTCGAATTTTTCCATTAGGTCATCCACTACTTTTAAAGGATTCTTATTGCCGACCTCCATATTTGTCATTTCGATCAATTGTGAGGTTGGAGTTTGTTTGTCTGCAAAATTATTTACTAAATGGGTGTGTAGTACTTCCCATGTTTCAATCGAAAGGTTTTTTAATGATTCCCCAGCCTTTCCTACAAGTTTATTCTTAATGTTTAGGAAAAATAATTTTTGTTGCAGTTCAGACGGGGGAGTTGTCAGGCTAGTTAAAATCCCATATAATTCGTTTTTATGGTAGCCCCCCTTTTATTTTATGCAAGTGGTTTTTTCAGTACTTTCATAAAAAGAATCCGTTCTGTAGTAAAGAAACGATAAATTTTTCCGTAATTCTGATAAAAACAATCAGACTGGAATTTCACCCAAAATTAGATAGACGAAGTTTAAATTTGATGATAAAGAAGCATTTTTTCTGCTACGCCTTGAAAAAGGACTCAAATTGTCCGAAACGTCGGCTAGAAATTAAAAAGCATCTTATGTCAAATTAGACTGACTGTTTTTTATTCCATCTTTGGCTGCAAGCCCACCTACAAATCTTGATTGTAAGGGTGAACGAATTATATGGGATTTTAACTAGCCTGACAACTCCCCCGTCTGAACTGCAACAAAAATTATTTTTCCTAAACATTAAGAATAAACTTGTAGGAAAGGCTGGGGAATCATTAAAAAACCTTTCGATTGAAACATGGGAAGTACTACACACCCATTTAGTAAATAATTTTGCAGACAAACAAACTCCAACCTCACAATTGATCGAAATGACAAATATGGAGGTCGGCAATAAGAATCCTTTAAAAGTAGTGGATGACCTAATGGAAAAATTCGAGTCTTTTAAAGCTAATATTTTGCTCGTAGAAGGAACTTCTGAACAAAAAGCATTCCTATTGAATTTCCAAGAGGCTTATGTCACTAACACATTGATTACTAAATTAAAAGATCCCTTGAGGAATAATTTAGCAACTCGGGCACCTCATAATCTACTTAAGGTAAAAGAGCTGTTGCTCAATGATTTAATTACATGGGATGGTACCAAAGTTCCAATCAAAAAACACAAGAAAATAAAGTGGTACATAATCCTCAAAATAAAGGGAAACCGTACCAACAAAACCAACAAAACCAACAAAAAAAAACTTGGCCACCAAGACAACAGAACACACAACCAAATAATTACGTACAACAAAACACCAATAAGCAACAACCAAGCAGATGGGTCCCAATGAGCGATATTTCAGTGCAAAAGCCGACAACCAATAACATAGAGACCCAAGAGGCAGACAAGGAACAATCGCAAGAACAGGAATCTTTTTTAGAAGAGGACCCCCATCAGGGCGAATCATCCTGATGATGAACTCTATTAGTGACCTGCTTCCATATATCATGGACCCTATCACAAAGTGTAAAGTTTTAATAGATACAGCAAGTACAAGATCTTTTATTTCAAAAAAATTAGGGCTATCAAGAGGCAAATTCGAACTGAGACATGATCCTTTCGAAATTATCACAGTTCACGGAAATTCACGTGAAGAATTCCGCACAACCGTTAACCTCTTTAAAAAGAAATTAAAATCCCATTCCACGTTTTTGATTTTCACGGCAACTTTGATTTTTTATTAGGGTTAGATAACATAAGGAAGTTAGGGATACGTCTAGATTTTCAAAACAATAAATTCATATTAAGAGATGAATACCTCCCGATTCTATACTTCAATGCAGAAGAAAATTTGGAAAAGAAAAAGAAAGATTCAGAGCGCCTATCTGAAAAGGGAACCTTAACAACTCTCTGTATAGCAGCAAGGTCAATGACCAGTGCTAAAGTAAAAATTAAAAACTTAAAGGAAGGACAAGCCTTTCTGAAACACCATACTATTGGAGATGTAGAAATTCCTAATAGTTTAATAAAAATTGACCAAGGTTCAGCCACGATTCCTATCGTTAACGTAAATAACGACGCGATAAAATTAAAATTAGAATCGCTTGAGGTCGAAAATTTAAAAGCATACGAAATTATTGAAGATCCTGAAAATTTGAGGATCGAGCAAAATTTCCTATTGCAAAAGAGTAGGTCAGTAGACGAGCAAAAATCGGGAATTTTAAAAAAAATTAAAACCGACCATTTAAATAAAGAAGAAAAGGAGAAATTAATTGAACTTATCAAAAATTACTCGGACATTTTCTTCTTGGAAGGTTCTAATTTAACATTCACGAATGAAGTAAAACACTCAATTCGAACAAAGGATGAACTACCCGTGTATACTCGTTCCTACAGATATCCACAAATTTATAAAAACGAAGTGGACCAACAAATAAGCGAAATGCTTAAACAAAAAATTATTAGGGAATCTATTTCCCCTTGGAACTCTCCTTTATGGATAGTACCAAAAAAAATGGACGCCTCAGGCAAACGAAAATTCAGGTTGGTAATCGACTACCGTAAATTGAACGAGAAAACAATAGATGATAAACATCCGCTACCAAACATCACAGATATCTTAGACAAATTAGGCAGAGCTCAGTATTTTACAACGCTTGATTTAGCCAGCGGGTTCCATCAAATAGAGCTTGATAAAGATAGCGTAGAAAAAACAGCATTCAGCACAGAATCTGGGCACTATGAGTTTTTGAGAATGCCGTTTGGCCTAAAAAACTCACCGCCTACTTTTCAAAGAGCTATGAATAATATCCTTAGAGGTATAAATAATGAGAAATGTCTAGTTTATATGGATGATATCATAATTTTTAGCACGAGTCTAGAAGAACATATTCTAAGACTCGATGAAGTTTTTAAAAGACTACGAAATGCAAATTTCAAAGTTCAGTTAGACAAATCCGAATTCCTAAAAAAGGAAGTGGCCTATTTGGGTCATGTTGTCACTCCTGACGGTGTGAGACCCAACCCCGAAAAAATAATGGCTGTATTAAATTACCCTATTCCTAAAAATAGGAAAGAGATTAAAGGTTTCCTGGGACTACTGGGATACTACAGGAAATTTATAAAAAATTTCGCTGATCTCACAAAACCACTGACCAAAAGATTAAAAAAGGATGCAAAAATCAACATTGATGACGCAGATTATAAAGAATGCTTTGAAATGTGCAGAAATTTGCTTTCCAATGAACCCATTCTTCAATACCCACAATTTGACAAAACGTTCCACCTGACCACCGATGCTAGCAACGTGGCTATTGGGGCTGTTTTAAGCCAAACCAATTCCGAGGGGTCAGACTTGCCCATAGCATATGCTAGCAGGACCCTTAATAATACTGAAAGTAAACTTTCTACCATCGAGAAAGAACTATTAGCCATAGTTTGGGCGACAAAGTATTTCAGACCTTACCTATATGGGTGGAAATTTAAAATATTTTCCGACCACAAACCCCTCCAATGGCTATTCTCGATAAAAGACCCCAATTCTAAGTTAATGAGGTGGCGGTTAAAACTTGAAGAATTCGATTATGAAATCATCTATAAAAAAGGAAAGTTAAATCTCAATGCTGATGCGTTGTCTAGGGTGCAGATCGACCAAGCAGAACTGCACATGCATAAAGTAGACGATGAAAAAGACGGGGAACAAATAGTAGATGAATTCGTTGAAGAATTCTTATCTCTAAATCCACACATAGGCACAGAAAGCCCAAATAATGAAACTAACTCTTTAGTGATCGATGATGACGCGAGTTGTGATTATCATTATGACGGTGAAACAATACACACCAATTTTAGAGGGAATACACAAATAACAATTCCCATTGTGGAAAGACCCATCAACATCTGTCCAAACCAAATCCTTATTTCTTTAACGAAAAATACCCCAAAGAAACCTAAAATAACCAAACTGTTTCAAACAAAAAATAGGATAGAAGTGGAGTTTTTGGAAACAGAATTCGAGAGTCAAGTGACGAAATTTATTAAAGAATGGCTAAGACCAAAATTAAATTACGGCCTTTATTTTAAAAATGATTGTTACGAGGAATTTACCAAAGTAGTAATGAAAATATTCAAACAATCAGAATTAAAATTAACAAAATACACCGAAAAACTTCTCGACGTAGAAGATGAACATGACATCAAAGATACCATAGAAAATTATCATTTTGGAAAAACAAACCACAGAGGTATTGAAGAAACCTACCAGAAATTAAAAAGAAAATACTACCTACTTCCCCAAAATGAATTAGAATTTCAAATAAAAAACGAATATTCCATTAGTTTACAAACTATTAAAAGGTTTAACGATACAATAAAAGAAATAAATTATAACAATATTGAAATAAAAAATAGATTAAATTTATTATCCGAAATGTTAAATCATCAGTCTTTGGAACTTTATATAATAGACGTAAAAGAACTACTTACGCAATTAGAAATGGTCTTTGAATTATTAGCTGATTTAGTTAAAGAAATAGAAACATCTCTAACGTTTTGTAAACTTGGAAAAATTCATCCCAGCATAATAACTCCTAAACTACTGCTTGAACAATTAAAGAAAATCGCTAAATTCTACAAAAACCAGTTACCTTTTGAACCAACAAAAGAAAATATTGTAAACTATTTAGAAATAGTTCAAACCAAATGTTTATTAGAAAAACATAATATCGTTTACTTATTGTCCATACCAATTGTTAATGAATACTCATACGACATGGTGTACTTAAAGAGCATACCGACAAAATATGATAAAGACTATGTGATGATTAAACCACACATAACTTACTATATGGTAAACCACGAAAAATCTGAAGTATTACCATTAAAAGGAATATGCTCAAGAACCTATGAATATTTCTGCAAACAGCAAGATATAGTTCTACAAAAGGACCTGTGTGGCGAATACATAATCAAGAAGAAAACAGCAGAAAACTGTTTATACGTAAATGTCGCCATAGACAACAACATCGTGGAGGAACTCAAGGAAACTGGACAATACTTAGCAATATTCATAAAAGAAGATTCAATTGATATCAAAACCGACAATGGTGCCGAAACAAAACACTTACAAGGAATCTACCTTCTACAAGGAGATAACATCCTCTACAAAAACCATCCATTGACGACTTCAAACAGCACCAGTAAAGGTCAACTGCATTTCCTGCCGAATCTCACTATACCTGATTTCAAAACTAAGGATCTTAATTTCACGATAAATCTAAAAACTCTTGAATTGGATGAAATCACGAACAACAAGGTATATCTGAACCCAAAACCAAATTATGGACATCATTTCTATATTCCAAGCATTTGGACCATCATCTTATATGTTATTCTTATAATCACATTAGTATTTGTCATTACAAAAATAATAAGGACTACGAAACTAATTGCAACTCAAGTGGAGAGTCCTCATTTAATCATTTAAAAATAAAAATTAAAAATTAAAATAATAATAATAATAATAATAATAATAAAAAAAAAAAAAAAAAAAAAAAAAAAAATTATTAAAAATAATAAATAACTAATCTCATATTATTGTAATCACCTATGTTAATCAACCTAAAAATTATATTATAATATTTTATGTAAAGCGAAACTCGACATAGGGTTTATAATTTTATATTGACTTAGGGTAAGTCAAATCTAGGGGATGAGGAGTTACGTCTTGAGAATTGCTAACGAATCACATTCCTAGATGCGATAAGAAATCCCACCTCTTTTCATATTTTTTGTCCCGATAGCTTTCTTGGGAAGGAAGAAAATGTGAGAAGGGTAGATTTAAGTCAGACCACGAGTCGAGTGGACCTATAATCAGCAATTATAAATTTGTACTCCAATAAAGTGTTTTTTTTTAAAAAGCATTTTAAAAAAACCCTGGACGTAACTTATATATATAAAAATAATTTAGTAAAATTGAGGAGAGTATGACGTAAAAGACTAACCCCCGTGATCTAGGAACGCGGTAGCGTTCCGCCCCGCCAAGCAACACCCAGTCCGAAGACGTCAGAAAACGGTACCTACCAAGTGTATGTTTACTGGACGTCACGATTTGCGTTTTTCAGGTATCTGGATCTCGGCTCCCTGTGGACCGATCGACTTGAAATTTGCTACAGATTTACTTTGATATGATATGAGTAAACGCTGAAAATTTCAAGTCGATCGGTCCACAGGGAGCCGAGATATAAAAGTCTGAAAACCCGGTTTTTCGCCTTTACCGTGTTCTTCTTCTTCTCTCTTCTTCTTCTTCTTCTTCTTCTTCTTATTCAGCTAGACAAGGCTACAGCCTCTCCTAGCGCACCGATTGACTTGAAATTTTGCACAGAGCTTCCTTTCAACTTGAGCCAGTGCCTTTTGAAAGATTTACCCCGAAATCTTAACTTAAAAAAAAGTTAGGAACAAAAAACTGAAATTTTAGGGTAATTTTAGCCACTTTAACGGGTACACAGCCTGGAGACAAGACCAATCGACTTGAAATTGTGCACAGAGCTTCCTTCTGAGTTTAGCAATGAGGACGAGTATAGTAATGAGGACGGATTTCGGAAATGGGTCATCCAGACCCCTCAGGGTCAATTTGACCAGTGATCATTGTCTGTGGCGCCGGCTGTACACCCGATTTACACCATAAGGTCGAATTTCGGAAATGGGTCTTCCAGACCCCTTGGGGTCAATTTGACCAGTGATCATTTTTCGATCGTCAGTTAGTCTGAGGCGCCTTCTGTACATCCGATTAGGATTCATTTGAATTTAAACTACAAAAAGATATGATATCCCCACAAAAAACACCCCGTGTAAAAAACACCCCGCCTCGCAAAAATCCTTTTACATCAGCCGGAAAAAGTTGTGATATCAACTTCCCCGCCCTCAAATGAGCGAGAAGAGTCGATACGCCCGAGTGGTAGGTACGATGATGTGAGAAGCATGATGCCCGTGCTCCCGTTTTCAATGCTCCCCTTGGCGGCATCGCGAAATGTTTGTTTACAGGGACGTAGTTAAGACGTGCTGTGCGTTCTTCGGGAAAAATCGTTATGATTCAAACACTCAGACATACGTAGATGAAGGCGTAGTGTCATGTGTGAGTACGGGGGGGGGGGTATGTGTATGTATGTGTATGGGGTGTATACTAGTGATTAGTTAGGAACTCAGTGATAACACAGTAATTCTTAAGCGTTCCAGGACGTTCCAGGGCTTGATAAATAACGGCAATCACTGATACAAAGCATTTCGCGATGCCGCCAAGGGGAGCATTGAAAACGGGAGCACGGGCATCATGCTTCTCACATCATCGTACCTACCACTCGGGCGTATCGACTCTTCTCGCTCATTTGAGGGCGGGGAAGTTGATATCACAACTTTTTCCGGCTGATGTAAAAGGATTTTTGCGAGGCGGGGTGTTTTTTACACGGGGTGTTTTTTGTGGGGATAAGATGATAACGTACCATAACCTATGTAAACAAAAGAACCAAAGACGTGAAAATTCAAGATAAAATGGATAAAGATAAAAGTACCCGAATTAGAGAATTAGAATTATTGATTCGTCTCACCGATAAGTGTATACAAGAGGCCGAAGAGAAAGTGACAAAATTAATCGAAAAATTACACCTTGAAGAGTTAACCTCGGTTCTAGACAGCCTATCAGAAGCCCGCTCGACATTGGGTGAGTCGCAAGTTGTATCTAAACCTAAATCTCAAACCCCAAAAGAACAAAAAGAAAAAAAGGAGGAGGAGCCAACGCGAAGAAAGTCTGTCACCCTAGGAACTGTCATTATTTCCCCAGCCGAGAGTTCAACTGAAACGTCAATCGAAGATATAAGAACGGAGACAGTGATACCACCGATACTATCGCCCATTAGAGAGACCCAGGAACAGACAAACGTTCTTCCCGCTTTCCGGTATCTACAGCCACAAACACCTTTAACTACAGAAACTTCTTGTTGGTGGGCAAAAGAAAAAAACATACCCACCCAGGTACTACGACCAGGGCTGTGCGCAGCTTGTGGAAAGGACAAAAATCGAGTTTTCTTTCATAGATGCGAGAGCTGCAGGAGAACGGCAGCAAGAGACTCGGCAACAATGGGAAACTGCGAGCATTTAAGCTGGGAGGAGGACTGGGCATGTCGGGTATGCAAACATAGGCGCGTATGGAGATTAAGCAAGGAAAGGAAATGGGAAAGAAAAAAATAAAGTTCGTGTCCAATCAACTTTCTAGTTTCAGGTGTAAATCTTTTCTCGTGAACGAAAAAATTTTTTTTCAGTTTCTGGTCTTTTAAATTGTTCCTTAAATTTTGTGATACGATCAAATTGCGATTCAAACTTTTAAAATTGTCATTTTTTTAGGATTTTTACGTCTTTTATTGTCTAATAATGTGTTTGTTGGCGCCTCATAATTTGAATTTGCCGCCCTTTTGTTAAACTAGTTGCTTACTCTATGGTTTCCACAGCCTTCCTTTGTAAAACTTTTTTTTCTCTCTATTCTGGTTGTAAGTGAGTGACTTCACCACTAGAATAGTTGGTGAGGGTTCCGCTAGACTTCGGTAGCTCGTCTAGGGAATCTTGGTCTAGTGAAGTGAACGTTTGTTTTATTTTATCAGTTTATCAGTTTTGAATACTTATTAAGAATTTTAAGAGTAATTTACGTATTAATTTATTTCCTTTTTAAGGTAATTGTATTTTGTTTATTTATATATGTATATTAATCAATATGATCCTTTTTAAGGCTAATAAATTACGTAACCAGTTACAAATAAATTAATACGATGCCGAAAAAGAAGATTATGTACGTACATCTGGTAAAAGTCGGAGACCAGCAATTTGAAATCGCTGCATTATCGGAGGACAAGGAAGTTTGGCTTCAATTAAACCCAGAAGATGTGAATTTGGAACTACATCCGGTTTTAGCAGAAAAACCCTCCATCATAGCGGCTAAAATTGCTATTAAACCCTTACACGGGTTCCGCAAGGTAGGAGTTACAATTGACAATGACCTGAAGAGAATCTATTTCGATGATTCGGACAATTTGAGTTTTAATTCTCTGCCTCTTGAAGAAGTATCGAAGGTTACAGAACCGAATGAAGAAAATGGTGAGATGTTCTTTTTATTGAAAAAGATCCAAGAACTCGAAGAGAAAATTAAAACTCAACGCATAACGTTGAAGGAGGTAGAAAAAAAATTTTTGATAGATAAGTACGATAGGAAAAAGGGAATGAAAGCCAGAGAATGGCTAGCTCGGTTCACTGTGGAATGTGATCGAAACCATATAGAAAGTGATGCCCAGAAGATAGAAGCTTTAAGGTTCTTTTTAGACGGGACATCTAAAGACTGGTTTGAATCAAACATGAAGAAGTTTGGTCTCGAGGATTGGCAGAGATGGGAGGACTCATTTCTCGATATATTTGAAGAAAGAGGATGGATGTCGGTCCGCAAGGCTTATAGTTATAAATATCTTTCAGGCTCTCTGATCGATTATGCCCTGACAAAAGAAAGAATGTTGCTGGAAATAGATCCAAACGGTTTGGAGTTTTCAAGGGTACAAGCTATGGTGGTAGGCTTGCCCATAGAGGTTCAAGAAGAGATTGACAGAGAAGGGGTCAGGACTGTGAAAAATCTATTTGCTGAATTAGGCAAATTTGAAGAATCGTTTCAGAAAAAGAAGAGAGACAGTCCACCTAATACTGTCACGAACCAACACAATAAGAAAATTTCAGTTTCAGAAAAACAGCAAAATCAAATGGCTCCTACTAACCAACAAATTCAAGTATCTAAAGCACCATGTTATATTTGCGATGCGATGGGTTGGAAAAATAGATACCATCCAATTGGAGTGTGCAGAAATAAAGCAATCTATGATGCAAATATGAGAACTAATCTTACTGAAGTAAGTGCAGAAGAGGAGAAAACACTTTTAAACATAATTTCGGAAAACTGAAATGCCCGGGTAAACTAAATCCACTTCTACGCCTTAATGTTGTCATGAATGATACAATACAGATCAAAGCTATTTATGACAGCGGAGCGAATATCAGTATCCTTAATCAAAGGATTGCTGACACTTTTAATACAAGTTAGATTAAAAGTGCGCATAAAATAAAGACATTAGGTGGATTTAGTTATTTGGATTCCCGGGCAACCGTAAAATTAAAGATTGGAGACATTACAGACACATTAGATGTATTTATAGTTTCGAGTAAAAATTTTTCTTATGACCTTCTGATAGGTCTTGATGCAATAAAAAAATTCCGCCTTATTCAAGATGAAAATTTGAATATATCACAAAGTTTAGATGAAATGAATGAGACTAAGAGGCCTGATTCATGGCCAAAGATGCAAGAAAAAAAGAAAGATGAGAAAATTATTGAAGATGAAAATATGAGTGTTTCAAACATTTTAGATAAAAAGATTGAAGATGAATGGCTTGATCTATTGCCAAAGAAGAAAAGTGAAGAAAAGAAGAGAAAAATTGAAGATAGCAGAAGTCGGATTATTTTTGGTCTTGAAAACCCACAACTTAGAGCTGAAATTCATTTGAATGAAGAGGTTGGACTATTAGAGGACTTCAAGAAATCAATTTCACATATTGAGGAACAAGATAAGAGGGAATCAATTTGTAGGTTGATGATGAAGTATAGACATCAATTTGCTAAAAATAAGTTTGATGTGGGACAGGTACGTTCCAAGGAAGCAGAAATTCGATTAATCCGTGATGAATATGTCAATTCTCGCCCATATAAGTGTTCACTTATAGATGAAGAAGAAATCAAGTCACAGATTAAGAAGCTGTTAGAGGCTGGTCTGATTCAGGAGTCGGAATCACCATATGCTGCACCTGTTACGCTGGCCTATAAAAAAGAAGATGGAAAACGAACTAGACTTTGCATTGATTTTCGAAAACTGAATAAATTGCTAGTGCCAGACTGTCAACCGTTCCCTACAATTCAAGAAATAATAGACCAGGTAGTTCATTGTAAGTTTTTCACTACTCTAGATGTTAATTCTGCATTTTGGTGTGTGAAATTAAGAAAGGAAGATCAGGAAAAAACAGGTTTCGTTACCAGATCTGGAAAATTTGAATTCAAGGTCTTACCATTTGGTCTTAGATCTTCTCCTTCGATCTTTCAACGGATATTATCCAATATTATCCGCCGCAACAACCTTGATTCCTTTTGCGTTAATTATATAGATGATATATTAGTATTCTCTAAATCTTGGGCAGAACATCTACAACATATTGACAAAATTTTACGCACAATTTCTGAAGAAGGTTTTAAACTGAAATTGTCTAAATGCGTTTTTGGAACTAAATCGGTGAGGTATTTAGGACATATAATTACAGAAAACTATGTTTCACCGGCTCATGAAAATCTCATTGCCATAAAGAAATTGAAGCGACCGACTGACAAATCTGGGGTCCGTAGTATCTTAGGCTCGATCAACTTTTATTCAAAATATATTCAAAATAGTGCTGTAAAATTTGAGCCATTACACCGGTTGCTGAGAAAGGATATTAAATTCGTTTGGACAGAAGAATGCGAAAACTGTTTCCAAACAGTGAAAGATTATTTGTGTTCCGCACCGATCCTGGCTATTTATGATCCTTTGAAGCCAGTGATCATTGAAACTGATGCCAGCTATCAGGCAGAGTTGGCAAAATCGTACTTCCAGTACAAAGTACAAAGTACAAGTAAAGTAATTAAAAAAATATGGCAAGTACAAGTACAGTTCTTGTACTTGTACTTGCCATATTTTTTTTAAAAGTAGTCCATGTACTTGTACTTGCACAAGCACATCCAAGTCCATGTACTTGTACTTGTTCTGATAGTTATAAGAAAAGTACAATTACTTGTAATTGTACTTGAAATCTAAAACAAAAAACAAGTACTTAATTGTACTTAGTACTTGTACTTAGTAAATATGGTGCAATGACATATCATCCCTTGTGTTGTCTTGTGTTGTCCCTTAAGTTATTTATTTTATGTTATTTTTCCCCGAACTGTACTTGTTGCACTTAAAGTACAAGTACCAATTACAAGTAAATGTACTTACAAGTTGAGAAAGACAAGTACAAGCCCAAGTACTTGAGATTGGTAGAGAACTGACGAATACAAGTACAAGTAGTTGTAATTGTTCTAAAATAAAATAATTACAAGTACTAGTACTTGTAATTGTACTTGACAATTACTTTAGTTGTACTTAAACGTTAAAAAACTCTCAATCAACTTCATCTTTCATTTATTGATGCTTCTTAAGTGATATTTTCTAAAAACTTAGAAGTACTTGAAGCAAGTACTTATGTACGAATGTACTTAAGTACTTCCAACTCTGCTATCAGGGGATTGGAGCTTCTTTAAAACCCTTAACTCGACAATGTATCATATGTGATACAATTCCTTTTTTTCGTATTTTAACGTCTATAAACGTTCTTTTCGAATTTTCGAAGGCTTATACGTTCAACGATAGTTTAACAATTCGATTCATGTATCGATTTCAGTAAACCCCTCACTAACCTTTTTAAAATCATTTTCGAATATTGTGAACCCACGCCACGTCAAAAGTAAAACCCTCACATTTTCAACGTTGATTTTCTGATTCTTTTTGTAATAAAACCAAGGTAAGATTTTTTAAATATTATAAATGAAGTATATTTTAGCTATTAGAATAATAGTTTTTAAAATTATATTGGTGTGGCGGCTACGCCATCTACCACCACCCTTCAAAACAAAAGAGTCACACCTCGCCACCAACAGAGCGCGTCACTAGTCAATACAATTCTGTTGGCCCTGAAAAGGGCCGTTGAATATAAAAATGTAATACTTTATTTATTGTAAAATTCTTGTAAATTCAATGTTTTTAATATTATTTTGTAGGCCCCAAATAAGGCCGCTTAAACAAATGAAAAATTGTATAAAAATAAATAAAGAAATCGGCCGAAATTCCCCTAGCAAATCCCGGCCTCCTGATTGGCTGACGAGTTTCAACCAATGAGGGGTCGAGGAAGCCCTATATAAACCGGGGGATCGCCGAAGTTTAATCAGTCTTTATCCAGACTTCAAAGGAATCACTATTCACAAGATATCCTCAGCTCCATAGAGGCCACTCCAGTCGACCCTTTAAACGCCAACAACTCTGGACCCACGGACCATCCAAAAAGCCGCCAGGAGGATCCAAAAAATCGAACAAGTTTTTCTGTCGTTTCTTAATAAAAAAACGACTCGATTCCCCGGACCCTTTCTGTACCACCTACCGTCAGGTAGGTCAATACACATACTCCCTGCACAAGGAGAGTGTAGAGGTACAACGCCCACCTCCCTTAGTCATAAGGGCTGAAACACATGCCCACAAAAAGGGAGTGTTAACGGTGGGGTCCCTTCAAAAAATACAAAATTAACGTTAGGGCATTAACCCCTACACTGGTGACCTATCGACGTTTAACAGAACTAAGACTGACTTGATAACTCTTCGCCGGCAACATGGTCAACGAGGATCAAGAGACTACTCATCAAGAGGGTCAGCCCACTCCGCAAGGAACGGAGTCCATCGGCCCTGCACCACGCCTGCCTACATTTTGGAAAGCCGAACCAGCTCTCTGGTTTATACAAATTGAAGCGGTTTTCAGCACTTCACGGGTAAATTCGAGCGCCAAAAAATATCAACTCGTCGTGGCCAACTTGGAACTGGAACAGTTACGACAGGTAGCTGATATACTTCGGGAACCGGGAGCTACTCCGTACGAAGCGTTAAAAGCCCGATTATTGTCGACATTCGAGGAAAGTCAAAGTTCCAAAATAAAACGTTTACTGGAACAGACAATGCTCGGAGATGAAAAGCCGTCACATTTCCTCCGCTCCATGCGACAAAAAGCCGGGACACTACTCTCTGACGACATGTTAAAAAGCCTCTGGCTGCGCGCCCTACCGTCCAGAACTCAAGAAATTTTAACTACGGTAGACACTGACGACTTAAATAAATTGGCCCTAACTGCAGACAAGATCGCAGAGGTCGACAAACCATCAGTCTTCTCAGTTTCTCCGTCCGACGCCGGAGCGAAAAACGACCAAATAGCCGAATTATCGAGACAAGTCTCGGAACTCGCTAAACAAGTCCAGAAACTGCAGATCCAGAAAAGGTCTAGAAGCAGAACCCGTTCGAAATCTCCAGCGAAGCGAGACAATTCGACTAACGAAGTAGGAAAATGCTGGTTTCACAGACGCTTCGGAGATCAGGCTACAAAATGTACTCAACCCTGCTCCGAAACTCTAACAAAAAACTAACCTCGGCGGCAGCTCAACGGGCTGAGTCTGCCGCAGCAGCTCTCGACTCGATCTCCGCCCGCCTTTTTGTAACAGACCGAAAATCACATAGGACTTTTTTAATAGACACGGGTGCCGCGGTGTCGGTCCTACCGCCTCTTTCAAATAGTCGACCTCTACAAGATAATGCTCTCTACGCCGCAAATGGTACGTTGATTTCCACATACGGGTACAAATCATTGAATGTGGACCTCGGACTACGTAGGCCATTAAACTGGAGATTCGTAATAGCCGATGTCAAGAAACCGATCATTGGGGCTGATTTTTTAAATCGCCATGGTCTCATCGTAGACATTCAAGGCCGACGAATCATCGATCGAGAAACCAAGCTTAGCACCTCTGGACGCACCGGTCTAGCTTCACTCGAATCTCTCTCGACTATACCGACCGGAAAATACGCCGACCTCATAGGGAAATACAAGGACATAACACAACCGGCTTTCGCAAAGGACGTTATCAAACATAACGTGCAACATTACATCGAGACAACCGGGCGCCCTGTCGCAGAAAAAGCACGCCGTCTAACGGCGCAGAGGTATAAAGCCGCAAAAGAGGAATTCTACCGAATGGTGGAAGAAGGCATCTGTAAGCCTTCCAAAAGCCAATGGGCTAGTCCATTACACATCGTTGATAAACCCGATGGCACCATTCGACCCTGCGGGGACTTTCGCCGTCTCAACTCGAAGACTACCCCAGACAAATACAGTATTCCTCACATCAGCGATCTGAATATTGGTCTTACAGGCAAGACAATATTTTCTACTCTCGATTTGGAACGCGCCTACTTTCAAATCCCGATAGCTGAAGAAGACATACCCAAGACAGCCGTTATAACTCCATTTGGACTCTTCGAATTTACAAGGATGTGTTTCGGACTGAGGAACGCCGCGCAGACTTTCCAAAGGTTTATAGACTCTATTTTTCGCGACCTCCCTTTCGTGTTCGCATATATCGACGACATTCTCGTCTCCTCGTCTTCCGAGGAAGAACACAAGGAACACCTCGAAGAAGTATTTAAACGTCTTTCAACACATGGATTAACTCTCAAAATTCCAAAATGTGTCTTCGGAAAAAACACCGTCAATTTCCTCGGTTACAACATCGATGCAAACGGAATCACACCGATCGAAACTAAAGTCGACGCCATCAACTCTTACCCGAAGCCCGAGACCATCAAGGACTTAAGGCGATTCTTGGCTATGGTCAATTTTTACCGAAAATGTCTTCCTCACGCGGCTGAAAGGCAACGTCCACTCAACGAATATTTAAAAGGCAGTAAGAAAAATGACAAACGCAAAATCGATTGGAACCCGGAATCAACGGCGGCTTTTGATCAAACTAAAGAAGACTTAAGGAATGCCACGCGATTGGGACACCCAAACCCTGATGCTATCATCTCACTCGACTGCGACGCATCAGACAAGGGCATCGGAGCAGCACTTCAACAACTGGATGGAGACACCTGGACACCCCTCGGATCAAAAGCACTGTCTCCAGCCCAGCAAAAATACCACATACGACCGCGAACTTCTCGCTATGTACCAGGCAGTCAAACACTTCCAACCACTTCTCGAAGGACGGAAGTTCATGATTCGCACAGACCATCGCCCTCTCACGTTCGCATTCGACAAACCATCAACTTCAAGCTCACCTATTCGAACTCGTTACCTCAGCTTCATAGCGCAATTCACATCGGACATCCGACATATAAATGGCGCTGAAAATCCGGTAGCGGACGCTCTCTCCCGAGTGGACGAGGTAGATCTATTGCCTGACAATTGGGAAGCGCTCGAAAAAGCTCAACTACTTGAAGAACAAAACGGCACTCTTCCG